>SNQJ01S0064527.1:91774-131406 GCA_010110895.2 Picea sitchensis
ATCTCCAAGTCTTCACCCGAACTCCTGCCTCCACTGCAACTAATTCTGTTGGAAACCCCAAGTTTCGTGCCAACTGGAAACCCCAAATTCTGCCAAAGTGAAAACCCCAAGTTTCCTTGCAAAGTGGAAACCCCAAGTTTCCACAAACCAAATTGTATTGCACCCAACTCCACATGATCTGTTTCCTGAGTCATTGCGATCACTTCAACCAAATCCAAGGATGAATGTCACCTAAATCTACTGCACTCTCATTGCAATGTTGCTTCTTTTTGGTTCTATTGTTGCTATCATTTAATGCTACAACCGACTGTTGCCCATTTCACTTCAAAATTTCTCCTATTTGTTGAACTCTTGTGAACTTGTTGTTGTGCCCATACTTCAACCAACTCTACCATGTCTCTGCACATTACACGACTCAAGTCCTTTACTATTTGGGTGATCAATCCAACTCTCTCTTACAAGTCTTGTGATGTGCCTCCCCATGCCTGAACTTAGTCTTTTCTGTCACATCTTCGTCACTCTTTCCAACTCTAAAGACTAATTCAAGTGTGCATCCTTTCCTCACTACTGCTTCCATTGTCCAGCCTTCGACAAGGAGATATTTTGCAAACTTTGAACCTACTGGCGTGTCTATTCTCTTGACCCCCTTGTCATTCTATTTTTCTCACCCAAGTCATGAACTAGTTGAATGACTAGTCCAATAGTTACATTCCTTGAGACTACACACCCTCATGCACAAACTGGTCTCCTCCTTTCACAATTTGGTTCATCCTCACAACAATATCATACCAAGGAAAGGTCCCCCCTCACCTCGTTGCACTATACATATCCCCAAAATAAAGTCATCTGTGACAAATTGACTTCACTATCCATCTCATGGCACTATTAGCCAATCTTCCCCAAGAACTAGACATCCATAATGCCTTTGCTTCACTACTTCATCACTCAACCATATTGTTGCATATGCGTCTCTATACCTTGGAATGGCTAGGCTTCACTCTCAACCATGCTTCCCCAAAGCAAGAGAAACACTCATTCCCAAGTAATTTCTTCACGTTGCAATCTTCCTATCCACACAATTATCCAAACAAAGGAACGTCTCAATTCACCTCCTCTTGTTAAGTCACCTTTCCACAACTCAATATCTGCGATGAGTGTGGCCAATGTGTCCTCACTCCTCAAAAGTACCAATGAAATTTCCAAAGTGTTCCAAGTAGAATGAGTCAGTTCAAAAAACTTCCATGCCTTATGCATGTTTGAACCAATACTATGCCAATTCCAACCAATGACCCTCGTTGGATCTCTGAGTCATCGCAGGATTATCCGCAAGTGACCAAGGTTCACTCTGCCTCATCCAATGTCCCATACCAAAGGTGAGTGAACACTACCCAAGTCACTTGGTCTAGATTCTATCCATTTAGGTTGACTGCCAACAATTATTGGTCAATTTTCTTATTGAATCCATCCATCTCCTGGAATGAAACTTCCTTGCACCTCCTGTAAGTGTACAAAATCTGGCACTATCATCGTGACTATTAAGTCATCTCATGACCCAACGAATTTGGCTAAGGCACCAAACACTAGGGTGCCTCATCCATCCTCTCAACTTGACACATCTAGAATTCACTTCCTACTTCACTACAACGACTAGTATGATGCATCTCATCAAAGATTTAGGAAGCTTCATCAAGCCAGCTCCACGAATGCATCCAAATATTCCTAATTCCACCACATGACTCATCCAAGTAGGTCACTTGTAAGCTATCCTTATATTCTCCCAACCAAGGCGTCCCAAACTGCTGCAAGACTTCTTCAAATCTACACCACTTGAATCACCCTCAAGTCTATCGGTTCTCACCATGGAAACATATTGTACTTGAACCACCAAGTCATCCAACTTCACTTCAAAGAACTCAGTGCAAACACTTAGGAGATGCAAGAAATCAAAACTAATAGTACCTTTCCAAATGACATCCTTCATTGCAGCCATGTTTTAATTATGTTGCCTTGGACCTCTTCTTTCCCAAGCAACTAACTCTCTACATGAACTACCCTCAATCACCATCTACAGATCCAGAAGCCTGCAAGATCTTTGCTACGATACAAGGCTAAGTCCAACCATCCGCTTCATAAATTCATCTAAGTACCAAACTTCACATGCAAACAATCAAACCCATGTCCAATTTCTTTCCATCTCCGCACCTTGACTACTTCTTCTTCAAAGAACCATGCACCCAATTTTCGATTGTCAATTCATATTGCTACTAACCAATTATTGTAACTCTGCGAAGATCTACCTCATCCAAAGGTTGTGGTCAACCCACCAACAACCCATCTCAGCTCAACTATTGTTCTTGGCGATGCACGACATGAAGACTTTATGATGGAAACATGCTTAACCAACTACTTGTTGCAAAGCTTCTCCAGGTCATCCCAAGTCATCAAACGAACCCAAGTGCTTGACCTTACTGCAACCTAGAACTGCTCTCTTTTTCAATCACTTATGCGATCACCCTCTACATTTTTCTTCTGTGACCACTTCTACAATTATCTATGTGATAATTCATGCAACAAATCCCACATTCACATTCCTTTCCCAAGTTCTCGGTTCACCCAACGAACTATGCACCTGGTCTCTCCAAGGGCAACAGGTCTAGCACTGACTTCCGTCGTGAATCAAACCAACCAAGTCTACCTCTATGATCGATTCTGTGACAAGTTCTGTGATGAAATCTGTGATGAGTTTTGTGGTCACCCACTCTGTCCAAGTGCTTCGTTTCACCACAAACTATGCTCTTAATCTGCACTAGGTGTGCACCTAGCTCAACCTTCCCATCGCACTGTCAACATAACCTATGTCATAAGTCTGATGTAAATTATACAATGAACAATTTTGTTGCACTGAATTATTCACCAAGTTTGTGAGTGTTCCCACTGAACCACCTTTTCTACGAATTGCCTTCATGTTGTGCCATATCCACTGTCACCACTGCAATAGTAGAGTGTGTTTCAATCTCTGATACCATATGTCACGTCCCCACAATGTTCCTTGTGATCACACACCTATTGAGGGAATGAAACACCACAATGTTTCTCACTTGGATGCTTGGCAATACCAAGGATACTTCATCTAGACTATGCCTCTTCACCTAGAGCATACCCATACTCCATTCTAGGCTACTGATGAGTCACACTCCTACTCTAGTGCAACTCTTGTATATTTAGACAATTGTTAACAACTTTAACACTTAGTCATACTTAAGCATACATCTATGAACATGAAAATACAAGAGAACAACAACAAAATAGACAGGAGAAACATAGATATAGTGGGGGAGGCATGAACTGTGCCTAAGACCCAACTAAGCATTTTTTATTACAAAACAATTACAACATGAGCACTACTGGCTCGATTTACAACTTAGCAGAGTCACACGACTCACCTCACCTCACCACCACACTCATACACAGATTCGTCACCAAGACTCCCTATCATAACCATCTTCGCAACCTCTTGTTGTGCACCTCAAACATGCCCACAAATGAAAACTTTCTATCTCTTCATTTTTGCAAACTTCACAGACTTCGGTTTTTCCTCACACATGCCTCTAATAGACATGTGTTTCCAAACTTCACCAAAACCAACCAAAGAGAATTTCTCCTAGCTCTGTCCAATGAATCTAACTCAAGGAAGCATAAGTGCTCCCATGTGGAGTGACTTGGCTCCTTGAGGGAGCTTTCCCTCTTCATCTACCTCAGAACCACAAATCCCTTCTTGCTCTCATTGTCTTCCAAATCTTCCTTCCTTGGTTGTGCGCCCTTGTTCTCTTATAGGGAATCCAAAGGTCACTATCATAAACCTTCACGTCCTTTAGGGGTGTCATGCCCCTTCACGAACCCATGTGTCCAAGGGAATTTCGCACCCCTTCGTGGACCTGGTCACTCAAACGAATTGTTGTTCCCCTTCACAGACCCGGTCACCCAAACGAACTGATGCACTCGTCAACCATTGTGCCCCTTGGGACCGATGCACCCAACCTTGGTGCACCCCTCATGTCAGTGCACCCCAATCTCTAGGTCACTTCGTACTTGGAAAATACCCTTGGTGCATTCGCATGCCCAAGGCATCCACTTGCCCAACTTGGGTGCCACAGAAACAACAAGTTTTGTCTCCTTGAAGACTTGGGTGAATGTCTTCACGCCCATCTAGTCGAAGACCTTAAAAAAACATAATAATGGTGGGGGTAGATATTCCATCCCCACCCTCATATGGCGGGGTGGATATTATGAAAAACATTATAATGTTTTGCATAATATCCCCAACCCTCATATGATGGGGAACAATGTTCTGTATAATATCCCCAGGGGACCATATTATGCAAAACATAATATAATATCTTCCCTCACCATATGAGGATGGAGGTGGGGATTTTATTATGAAAAACATAATAATGTTTTGTATAATATCTCATGCACCCTCCTAAATTCCAGGTCTACTCGAAAGGGTTTAATTTTAATGGAAAGTTAAAATCGATATTAAGCACACCTTAGACTATTAAAATCCATATCCATCTGTCATAAATTTGGTCAATATCAGAGCCATCATGTTGCAGAGAATAAGCGTATTCTATGGAAGATGAAGAAATTAAGACCATTGAGATCAAGTTTTAGAGAGGTATAACTCAGTTGTTGGGGAATTTGTAGCTCATTAAGGTCGGGAAGAGCCATTTGTTAGAGAAATTCTGATAATTATAGGATATTAGTAGGGTACTTTCCTCTATAACTCTCCTTGGTTTTGAAGTAATCTTCTACAAATATCAATAATTGTTTAAGCACTATGGCTTTGGGACAAATTTATGACGAAGCTATTATTTCTGAAAATGCTCAAAATAGTACTATTGTAGATAATACATAATTTTCTGCTTCATTTAATTGGTGCATGCCAAACGTCCCTATGTCAAAAATTTACAAAACCAAGTTTTTATTTTTATTTTAAATCTTTACAAAGAATCTGATACACATTCACTATAATCCTTATATCCCTCCAAAAATATGCTTACCAGGTGCCTTTGATAAAAACTGAAGATATAACATTTGGTATTAAAAAGGGATATCAATACACTCATGTTGGTCTCATAGAATTTGCTATCAATCCTTTAGTTCATCTAGGATTACCAATTTCAAGCCTTTGTTGTATAATGGACTCGACATCTCAATTTTGAGGATTCTATGATTAGCTAGTTTTGAAGCCCTACTTCATAAAAATCCTATATGGACTTCTATATTTCCTAAAATTAGTCTGAGTTTGACTGATCCTCATATCAATACCTGTCTACAAGCATATATATGTTGTGTACAAATACTAGATCTACACATATACTTAGACAATAACAAGAATAAACACCAAAACCATTCACCATAACCATGAACACAATAAATAAAGAGAAAACCCTCAAGGTAGGGTAACACCATATATTAATCCTTATAGACGGATAAACTCCTCAAGTAATACTTGCTTATACATCAACAATATTCTTCTCCATGCCAAATACATTGCTTACACTTCCTTATATAGCATTCTCTATCTTCTAGGAACATTCTAGAGAAGGTATCTTCTAGAAAGACCATTTATTATATCTAACTACCCATTTATTACATGTAACTACCATAGTGGGCGTTATTTAATACCATGGTGGACCTAGTCCACCTTACATTGAATGGCCTACACTAATAATACATGAACCCATTCTCATTGGGTACCTCCCATATTACCCCCCATATTACCTCCCTAGGTATATTACATTCCACCCCCATTAAGCATGTTTCATCCTTGAAACATGATAAGAGACCATAGGATATGACCAACTGAGAATTGTAGCCAACTGGTACCAAGTATGACCATCTATCCATCCTAATGGAAGACGAACACGATGTCCAACTACTGCCTTACCACCCTGAGCGTGCTCTATAGTGTGCCAATGTTTCCTTGGACTTGGTTCTCGATCCTAATGTCTTCCTGTAGTGTGGGTAGGCCTCCATGCACCTCTTGATTGGTTGCATTTCTGGTTCCCCACTGGTGCATAAGTGTGTGGATTCTCATGCCAATGTCTCGATGATGTTGTTTCTCGATATGATGTGGATGACGATATACCACGACTGTAGGAATTTGTTCTTTTTTCTTCAAATATGCAACACATAGTGCCTTTGAGTCAATGACCCCCTTAGTTTCCTTATTGTGTCCTTCATCTGGCTTCACTTCATCTCGTACTGTAGACTCTACCTATGATTCAGTTCCAGACTCTGCAATAACTTCTTTACCTTCCCCCATAGACACTTCTTGCATACTAAGAGACACATCCTGCAATGTAATTTTCTTTTTCTTGTACCAAATATTTAGAAACTTCTTTTGCACATTAATATTAACTATACCACCTGAATCCATCCAAGGATATCCCAAAACAATATCCACCTCACCCATATCTATAGCATAAAAGTATGAATGCAATACATATTTATCCATGGTAATCTTCAGATCTTTAAAAATTTGAACATTTTCCCCCTCAATCTGTGTGTTGTGAATATGCTTTGTAGGAACTTGCAATCTATTAACCAAGTGAATATTGATAAAATTTTGTTGGCAACTAGGGTTAATAGAAACAATGAAATTTTCTTTATGAATACAACCATGAACCTGTAATATAGATTTTCCACTTGAAAATAAATCCTTGGTGCATTCTTTATCCTTACTATTGGCACAAGATTACTTGTCTAAATATAAATTTTCATATTCTTTATTTGAAAGTGCAAGAATCTCTTTAGCATTAAGTCAATTCCACCATGCGCTAGCATTATCCCTTAAATTTATCTATAACCCAACTTGCCACAGGTAACATGATGACATTATATTTTTTTTATATATTCTTCAATACTAGGACTATCATCTTTTCCAATAAAATACATCTTTTTTGGAAGAAATATGCAACAAAACTAGGGTTTAAAAAAACAACTTATTACGAAAAATCACGGTTTTTTCTGGAAAAACCCTGAAAAACTACCAAATGCAAAATGCTCATAACTTTACTTCCCATACTCTAATTTGGGTGATTTGTTTTTTGAAATTGGGTATTTTTCTGAAAGGAATCCAAATATCCAATTACCTTCTGAAAATTATGAACAAGAAGTCTCAGATATGAGCCTGAAGTGCACCACCCCCTTTTTTCTTAAAAATAATTTTGCAAAAATAACCCAAAATTTTTCTCTTCTTGCCCAAGGAAAGAGCTCTAATACCAAATGTTGTATACCAATACTAGATTTGAAAATATACTTAGACAATAACAAGAATAAATACCAAAACCATTCACCATAACCATGAACACAAGAAATATAGAGAAAACCCTTGAGGTATGGTAACACCATATATTAATCCTTACGGAAGGATAAAACTCCTCAAGAAATACTTGCTTGTACACCAACAATATTCTTCTCCATGCCAATTACATTGCTTACACTTCCTTATATAGCATTCTCTATCTCCTAGAAACATTCTAGAGAAGGTATCTTCTAGAAATCTCATTTATTATATCTAACTACCCATTTATTACATGTAACTGCCATAGTGGGCCTTATTTAATACCATGGTGGACCTAGTCCACCTTACATTGAATGACCTCCACTAATAATACAAGACCCTATTCTCATTGTGTACCTCCCATATTTCCCACCATATTAAATCCCTAGGTATATTACAATATCCAACTCAACATATTTAATATGGCTAATCAATCACATATTAGTCAACCATAGACTTGCATATGCCTTCACTATGTCACAACTACTCTTCCACCCTTCGTTAAATATGTTGCCTCTTGCACAGACAAAACCATGGTTCTTGGTGAAGGAAATGTCCATCCAATTATTCTAGCTTTTACACCCATCTCCTTACCTCTTGAATGGAACCAAGAATACATAATATTTTCTATTGAAGCAAATCCCATGGAGCCAAGAAGAATATCAATAGTAACTTTTTACTTAGGAGAAGAGGTGATTACATTGTCTAGAATCACTTCATTTATTGGTGCTTACACTTCTAGACCAGTCAACAGATGAACTTCTATAGAAAAATTTCCACATCAAGGAAGTTACATTAACTATCCACAATATAAATAACAAATACTTGATTTCAGGAGACAACAAAAAAAATACTATTAGAATCATCAGATGGATGATCGTGTGTGCACAAATAGTTTTGAATAAACTAGCAGACCAGTTATAGACTACAAATATTGTATAAAATCTAATGAATTAGAGATACACATGATAAGGCCAAGCCTTCCCAAAGAAAATAAATTAGAAAGTGGTCCTAAAAGATTAAATGATAGAGGATTACCTCTAAACAATACTAAATTGACATTAGCAAAACAAAATTTCACTATTGAGATGAAATTTCTAGTCTACAATAAAGATCTAGAAAATTTGACTACATAATAGAAACAACTTAACTATGTCATCTACCGAATAACATGTTTTTACCAAAATGTAGATGACATTTTAATGGGTGTACTGTCTATTAAGAATCACTTAACCCCCTTGCATTCTGCTAGGGGTGTACTGTCTATAGGCACTATGCCCTCTACATGATTTTCCATGATTGATGAGATGGAATCCTCTACTAAAGCCCCACCCCCCCTCTTCTCTCTTTCCACTATAATTATGAGGAGCGTGTCCCTAGTAATATTTGAAAAAAAGGTTCTGGTTCTAAATACCTGATATTGAAAGTTGTACATATAGAAGAAGAACCAAAAGTAGATTATGTTGAGTTTGTAAATAAACAAGCCCAATTGGCCAAGAGTCAAAAGATTTTTTCTATCTTAGCTAAAAAATGGTATGAAATCAAACGTAAAATACTTTATGTGAAGGTTGTCTCTAAGAATACAAAATACAATTCTAGAATCCATAGAAATACAAAATACCATGAAGAAGAAATACAAAATATTCACTTCGCAGATCCATTTGTAGAGAATCCTTTTGCATCCTCCTCCTCTCATAATAGATGTAAACTTCTTGATGAGTTACATCAAAATTATCCTAGAATCACTACTCTTACTGATGCGGGACCTATATCTGATTTTAACTATAAATCACCCTTGAAATTATGAAGGCTCTCCATGCTTGGGAAGGGTGGGATAGAACCCAAAGAGCCTTATCCAAAAACAATTTATCCTATGCTACATTAGCCACTAGGCTAACATGGGGATTTAGAGGTCACCTTTCTCATTGGTGGGCACAATTAACTCAAGGTGAAAGAGATAACATATTAAGGGAAGGAACTCATATAGGTTCATTGGATCCAATTCATGATTTGATTCAAGTTGCAATAAAGGAAATCTATATGATATCAAGTTGGATAAAGAAGATTATGCAAATATTCTCCTTTCTTAGAAATTGTGTGATCTTCCATTCATGAAAGAATTATTGTACAATTCTAGAGAGGAAAACAACCTTGCATTGAAAATATACTATGTTGCATCTTTTCTAGGAACAATTCTTGAATTGGTTAGGAAAATATTTGAAGAGCCCAGTAAGAAAATTGAAGATTATTTTGTTGTAGGTTTTCATCAGGGGATAGAAAAAACACTATTGGATGTTTTTGTAAAGTTCAAATCTTCTAAACAATTGAAGAAGCATTCTAGAATGATTAATCAACCACTCTGTAATAATTTTAGAGAAGCATATGATTATGGCTGTTCAAAAAGAAGAAACAAAAAACTCTTGCTTCATGTACATGCTCCAACAAGAAGAAGGATTTCAACCATTCTAAGTATAGATATGCAAAATATATACAATCATTTAAGAAAATAATCTCTTTCAAAAAGAGATCCAGTGCTAGGAAGACTAGCAAGTGATACATTTGTTGTCAACCTAGTCACTGGGATAGTAAATTTCCCAGCAAACACTCAAAGAAAGGTATGAATATACTTGAGATTTTCTCTTCATCTCTAGACCCTACTTTATGGGATCAATGTTTTGATACTGACCAATATGTTATATATTCTTTAGATTATTCTAGTTCTAATAATTCACCTCCTTCATCTCCCTCTTGTTCCTCCTCTGATTCTGAACAAGATATATATTTTCTTTGTTTGAATATCATGACCTCATCTTCTTCTACTACAGATGACATTGATTCTTCCCTAACTCGTCAACTAACCTCTATTCCTATTTGGGATATTCATTGCTAGCATACCATATCTACTTAGATAGATTACCTTTGTTCTCAACACCATTGCGAAAATGTGGTGTATCCTTTATCCCCTATAGTTCCTCTTTCCCTTCTAATTTATCATGAATAGAATAAAACTACTTCTTCCAAGAAAACATTTTAAGCTAAATACTCTAAATATAATCCTGCTAAAATAATCTCCCAAAATCCCCTTCCTACACATGCACAAAGACAACAACAAAGATAGAAGGAGATAAGTCATCTTCAACAAGACATCAAAGCCAAAAATGATTTATTAAGAAAAATGGGAAAAGATCTCCACAAAGACAAATAAAGATTGCAGATATTAGAAGAAAAAAGGGAGACTTATTCTAATGAAGACCTAGAAAGAGAATTGCAGGAAACAACTCCTATTGAAGAAGAATAATTCCAAGAATTAGCTATTGAAGAAGTAATACAAGATTTGATTGCTACAACTCCACTCTATCCATAAATCAAAGGACTTAAAGATATATTTGTAATCAATGTCGAGATCAAGACCAAAGGATACAAAGCTTATAAGTTGGATGTCGTAATAGATATAGGATCCATGGTATCATGTGCTAAATCAGGAGCAATTAATTGCTACTAGTGGGATCCAATACAAAGAAAAGTCAGAGCCATAAACAATGAAATTATTGATATCAAGAAGTATTCTAAAGGATTCCCAAATTTTATAAATGGAATGAAATGTCTGGTTGAGTTTTATGAATATAACTCTGGTCCCGATATGCTCATAGGACAAGACATTGTTGCAGAATGTCTTCCTTTCACTCTTGGGAAAGGACATATCACTATGAAAACAAGAGAGGTTATTATCAAAACACCTAGTAAGAACACAAACTAACGAAGATAGTTAACACAACTATTTGCATTTATCAGTATGAAGAATCAATAGAATAATTGATCAAAATCAAGAAAATGATAAAAAATGTTAATTTGTAGGCAGACATAGTCCTAAATTCTCTTGTATAGAAGTTGAAGATACGATGTACTGTAGAAATCCCAAATGATTTTTGGTCAATATAATATTACTTTCTATACTTACCTTATACATATGACTTCAAGGGAGTTCCTTAGAAAGCAACAACCATACCAATGTCTCTACAAGAACATGCATACTGCAAGCAAGAAATCCAAGATATATTGGAGAAGAAGCTGATAGAAAAAAGAAGAAGCCCTTGGGCTTCCCCAACCTTTTATGTCAACAAACATTCAGAACAAAAATAAGGTAAGACAAGGATGGTTATTAATATTAAGAAGTTGAATAAATCCTTATTACCACTCAGGTATCTCATCCCAAATAAAGAGTTGCTATTATAAAAAATCAAGGGATGTAATGTATTTAGTAAATTTGACCTTAAGAGTGGATTTTGGCAAGTAGGAATAAAGTTCGAGGATAGATTTAAAATTGCATCTGTTGTTCCTTATGACCAATATCAATGGTGGGTTATGCCATTTGGCCTGAAGAATGCTCCATCATATTTTTAGACATGGATGGAGGATATCTTCAATGACTTAGACTTTATTATAGTCTATATATATGGTCTTGTCATATGTTCAAAATATTTCAAAAAACATGTTGAACATTTTGAACAATTTTACCAAAGAGTTTATAAACATGTGCTAGTTTTATCTGATAAAAAATGGAGATAGAAAATACCAAAATAGAGTTTCTTGGTGTGATAACCTCGGAAGGAAAGATCCAGTTGTATCCCCTTGTACTAACAAATCTTGTTTCTTTCCTTGATGAGATAAGAGACAAAGAAAAATTCAGAGGTTCATAGGAGCCTAAAACTATGTCAGGTACTTTTATAAGGGACAAACTGAGAATGCAACATGTTTGTATAAAATATTAAAGAAATAATATCATGCCTAGACTTTAGAAATGACAACAATAGTCTCTAGAATAAAAAAAAAGATTCAAAGCCTGCCTACACTAAAGTTTCCAAAAGAAGGGTTTCCTTACATATTAGAGACCGATGCTTCTGATATCAACTGATTTGGTGTTCTAATTCGAACCAAGAATGGTAAGGAATAAATCTGCATTTAATCATTTGATACATTTAAAGATGTTGAAACAAGATATCCTTCCATCCATAAAGAGATCTTAGCAGTCAAAAGAAGCATATCAAGATTTCAATTCTTTCTAAAACCTGTCAAATTCATGATCCACACAAATCTGAAACATATGGAAGGAATGTTAAAAAATTAAAGACTAATAGAGAACGACAACAACATAATTTTCAAATGGAGCCTATGGCTAGATGGCTATGATTTCAAAATCCAATATAAACTTGGCAAGGAAAATAGTATGGCCAATTTATTAACCAAAGAAGAAACTATGAAAACCATAAGCTTAGATGAAAAGGGTAAACAGGTAAATAGATGAAGTTTCTACACAAGAGAACTAGATTCGAGCGAGAAAGTCTGCAAGTAATTATTCTTGATTTTCTAAAAACAATAAAATAAAGTCTAGAGTTAACTAGAATTTTAGAAAAGTAAAAATAATAATAAAATGTCCAAAGTTTGCTAGAATTTTAGAAAAATGGTCATTTAGTTATGATTTATAAAATAATTATAGATATTTTGTAAGGTCTTGTGATTTCTCTATACATGTTTTGGACCATGAGCCCCACATTGGTCAAACAATTTTAGAATGTCTTGATAGCAGATGGGAAAGTAGTTGGTGATCTCTATGAGATTATAAAGCTTATTAAATATAGAGGGTTGATATGGATTGTATTTGATTGTTCAATAATCACATCACACTGAGTAACTTCATGGTTTTCCATTTCTTTATCTATCTTCTCACCATGTACTAATCCATATATTAAAGGACTTCAAATGTAACATCCTCACTATAATCCCCAGTTTAATTAATGCTTAATGTAGAGATAATGAAGGGCTAAGGCCAAGCAATGTAATATGAAAAATATATTTCTAAATTTTAATAAATAAAAAGTGATGCTAGTTGTTGGAGGACATGGGCAAAGATGGGGGTTGATTATTTCACAAGAGAGGAGGGGTCTAGAAAGGGGGTTTTATTCCCAAAATATTTATCTTGTTTTTAATTCTTTGGGTGAACCTTTTGATTTCCCTTGAGTGTGGAAGAACCCAATCATTGAATATTTATAATAAGGTGGTTGTAATCAGTCACATCCCATAGTTATTGAAGATTGATCTAAAGAATAATCAACTTGGGAGAGAGTGGAAGTCAAGAAAACAACAAAGAGGAGAAAAAATGTATGGGCGGGGACAATGTTTTAGACAATCACATTTTTGCATGAGAGCAAGCAAAGAACAAGGAATAAGCATCTTGGAGTTGGAGCAACGATGGAGGGTGAATTTTGGAGTGTTTTTGGAGCTAAAGACTGAAGAAGAAAGTTGTCATGTTGTAGAAGAGAAAATTTGTCATGCTTGCAAAAGAACTAGGTTGTCAGGCCTGAAGAATGAACTCCCGTGTGTGAGTTGCACTAGAGCAACAAGCTTCTTGTTGTGTTTTTTGGTAGTTTTCCTAGCATCGAGTTCCCTTGATTTTCCCAATTGTGATATTCCTGGTTACCTACGCTAGAGAGACCCTAATAAATGAATGGGATTCACGATGGACTAAGAGCAATGAAGGGGTAAATTCCTTGGGTTGGGAAGGTCGAGAGGAAGAGAGCTAGTGGAAAATCAAGATAGATGTAGGTGAATACCAGTGGGATGTGGGATTATCTAAGTTGTGGGTGGGCAATGGGAGACACTCTCTTTTGTGGATTCCTAGCCACAGCTTGAGGGTGACTTGTTGTTGATATATGAAAGATCAAGTCTATGGTTGGGTGGAACATTCGTCCCAAGTAGTTGGTTGCACAACTGTTCTGAAAAAACAAGTGTTTATCTTTTTCTGTGTTACATTTATAGTTTATTCCACTGTGTATTAATTCTATGTATGACGACGATTTTAAATGCTCGTAAGCTAAGTTGATTAATTAGTAGAAAAAAATGTTTTCTGTGAAATTCCGCATGTAATGGACTTGAGTTGGGTTGGGGTACGTTACATAAAAAAACACATGGAAATTAGCACAGATTTATACGAAGGAACAAAAAATTACCATTGGTACTATTTTAAAGTTTATTTCCTTTGCATCAACATGGAATTCATAGTCAAAGATCTTTTTAGTGGTGAAAAATGGTGGCATGCTTCCTCCGAGTTTGACTCAAAGTTTCTACAAGAATTTGGTCTAGGAAAACATTAGAGTTCACCCTTTCGTCAAGGGTTTTGTATCTTACCTCCTATGGATCCTAACCACATTTTTCTTGACCCTCACATGGATGACATGTTTGACACAAGATATTTACACTTGGCATATCCAGATATCCATCAACTACATGCATAAAGTCTTCATTGAAGCATGGTGGATCTTGATTCTTGTACATAAAGTTATGACAAGTCTTAGAGTCCATGAACTAGCCTAGCCTTTAAGGGATGAGATAATTAGTCATTTTTCATGACTAACCTAGTTCTATAGAAATATTTGTCCTATAAAAGTTTGTCATCCATTTGTCTGTGTTCGGGCCTGCATGCCGTTGTTTTTTAAACCTAGTTAAGGAATCTCTTTTGGTAGAGGCCTGCACGCCAACTATATTTTACGAGATACTATCCACTCTTCATCACCAGCTATCGATTGTAAAAAACTATAAATAAGTTACTCCTCTTCTCATTTGGCATCGAGGAGTTTTGGAGAAATCTAAGAGTCTGAGTCTATCGATAGTTCTAAGAATCTTGCACATAGAGACCATTTTTCTCTATGAGAACCTAAAGTAACTAGAAATCTAGAAGTTTGTCCTTTGAGCACCCTCTTGACTATGCTCCATGTCATTCTAAATGAAGTCTATAAGTTGAGCCTCCTGGTCATCTTGTAAACATTTTCTTAATATAAAATATCCATTTCTCATATATTCTATTGGTTCTCATATTATGTCTTTGTATTTGCTCATTTTGCACAAAGAACCGAACAATTTTCCAATCCTAAGACCTCAAATGGCCAAATATGATACATGATGATGGATTACAAGCGCTACTTAGGTTCTTTTGAGCAGACACTGTATCTTAGCTTCCATAGATTGGCAAGGAAGAAATTTGCATGTATTCATTTGGTACATTTAAATATGTTGAAACAAGACACCCTTCCAACCATAAATAGATCTTAGCAGTCGAAAGAAGAGATCTTAGCAGTCAAAAGAAGCATCTTCAGATTTAGATTTGAGCATCGAGGGGTTTTGGAGAAATATGAGAGTTTCAATCTATATGTAGTTCTAAGAAGACAATTTTTCTTTGTGAGAACCTAAAGTGGTTGGAACTATATGACTCTGTCCTTTGAGCACCCTTCTGTATGTTCTCTATGTCATTCTAAGTGAAGTCTGTAAGTCTAGCATCTTGCTCATCTTGTAAACATTTGTTTAATATAAAACATCCATTTCTCATAGCATCTTGCTCATCTTGTAAACATTTGTTTAATATAAAACAAAACATCCATTTTTCATAGCATCTTGCTCATCTTGCAAACATTTGTTTAATATAAAACATTCATTTCTCATATATTCTATGTGTCCTTGTATTATGTCTCTATATCTACTCATTCTGCAAAAATAATCAAACAACTTGCCAGTTCCAAGACCTTAAATGGTCAATTGGGATACATGATCCTAGCTACATGATTCTTAAGATTTTTTGAGCATAGATTGTATCTTAGCTACAGTGGAGGATCATGCATAATGGGGTGCAGGGAGATATTGTGCATTATCATATAGTGGGGGTGGGCGGAGATATTATGCTAAACATAATAACATTTTGTATAATATATTCTTCACCTCCACATTATACAAAACATGATAATGGTGAGAGTGGATATTCCACCCCAAACCTCATATGACTGGGTGGATATTATGCAAATGTTTTACATAATATAATATCCTCCCATCATATAATGATGGAGATGGGAAAAATATTATACAAAACAAAATAATGTTTTACATAATATAGGCTTACTCTAAAGGGTTCCACTTGGACTACTTTATCTATTAGATTGTTTTTACTTTTTAGGTCAATTATCATTGGAATCCAACGATTCAATTGTTTGTGAAATTGCAATTTCTTATTGTTTGAATTGCAGTTTTGAATGCATAGATGGATCTAGTGCCCTGAAAAACCTCTACTCGATTGTGCAATCTCAAAGACTGATGTGTGCAATTCCATCCATTCTTTCAAATTTTTGCTGAGAAAACTGATGTAAAAACAAACAAAAAAATGTTCAAAATATCTAATACTTAGACTAAGCTAGTTCAATTTTAATGGAGCAGTCTATCTATATCTATTAGACTTTTTTGACTTTTCAGGGCTATTATCATTAGAATCAACTATCCAATTGTTGTTGAAATTGCATTTTTCATTGTTTGTATCGCAATTTTAAATGCACAAATGGATCAAGCGCAGTGAAAAACTTCTCATCCACTTAGATTGTGCA
The DNA here is from genome assembly GCA_010110895.2 of Picea sitchensis. Taxonomy (NCBI): domain Eukaryota; kingdom Viridiplantae; phylum Streptophyta; class Pinopsida; order Pinales; family Pinaceae; genus Picea; species Picea sitchensis. The sequence goes on from SNQJ01S0064527.1 coordinate 108,539, forward strand.
ATCTCAACAACTCAAGTATCTACAATTCCATCCATTCTTTTGAATATCTGACCAAAAAAATACAATCTCAAAATTTTCAAAAGTCTCATACTTAGAATATGCCAATTTTAATGGCATGTTATAAGAGTTATAAGAGACATCAAATTGGTGTATAAAACCTCCTTATTTGTGGGACAGGAGACTTCTCCCCACAGCTATTTGACTGCTAAAGTTTACTGAGATATACATACCCTACCCCTGCATGTTTTAACCAATTAATTACATTTGTCTATACATATGGTGGCCTAGAGTGCCTGACTAACTAATTGCCTCTGCCCTCCCTGATTTGAAGTGATTGCTGGCACCTGCCCTGTTGCTCTTTTCAACGCTAAGACATTTGTCCGCGGGAGAGAAGTTGGCTATCTGTTATTCACAACTTCGTAGTCTTCCCCGATACATCATACACAACTTCGTCCGGTGTAATTTAATGAATAATTTGCCATCACGGCACAACTCTTCAGATTTGATGTTATTCACAAATTCTTGGGCTTCCTCGATACACAACTTCGTCCGTTGCAACTAATGCAGAAGTTTCTTGGGCTTCCCCGATACACAACTTCGTCCGTTGCAACTTGCGACTTCATGCAGAATTTGCCATCACGGCACAACTCTTCAGATTTAATGACAAGTGAATGCACTTATAACATTTCGAGAGCGAATGGAGTATAAACGCAGAATTTGCAATCACGCCGGCACAACTCTTCAGATTTAATTTTATTCCCAAATTCTTGGTCTTCCCGATACACAACTTCGTCGTGTGCAATTTAATGCAGAATTTGCCATCACGGCACAACTCTTCAGATTTAATGACATGTAATGACATGTGACTGCACTTGTAACATTTCGAGCGAATGGAATATAATCGTACACGTCTCGTGAAGATGACGAGTGTAGTGTCAAACATTTATTTCTTAAAACTTAGGGTTAGGGTTAACTCCAGAGTCACTCTTTTTTTGGTAGGTTTTTTTTGGATTTTCTTTTAAATCTTAGCTAATCCAAAATTTTGATAAATTTTTTTAGCATTTAGATTGGTTTAAAATGGAGCAAAACCCTAAAAAAATTTTGAAATACATGGAACTTTGATCTATATTAAACTCAAACTACTCCAGAAAATCTAAAAATTTGACCAAATTTTTTCTTTTATTGAAAAGCCAAACTAGTAAAAAAAACTGCTACCCAGTTAGCCTACTCCCTCATAAATGCAGTGAACGTTCCTATTTTTACACTGAACTGCAACTGCATTTTCAGACATTAATGTTTGTCGTCTAGTGGACAGCCATTAATGCCATTCTTATCTGATCTGTACTCTGCCTCCACCTTTCATCGCACAGCGTCCGTCCATCCCTGAAACTTTAGGTAGATGCTTTTATAAATGGAACTCGTGTTCCATTCTAATCAAACGTTCAAACGTTCGGTATTTACCAAAACTGTGGGTGATCTGTAAACATACTTTGCTTTTCATCTAACGTTCGATCGTGTTTGTGCCCCCAAATAGCTCGTTCGTTTCTTATGATTATTACAGTGAAGAGTTTGGAAATGGTGCGGCCTGCGGCACCAACGCCACGGCGAGATCTTTGGACGTCAAATGTAGACCAGGTTGTTCCGAGGACGTATACTCCAACTGTGTATTTCTACAGACCCAATGGCAGTCCCGATTTCTTTTCAATGGACATCCTCAAGGAAGCTCTGAGTAAGGTGCTGGTGCCCTTTTATCCCATGGCAGGAAGACTCAAAGGAAGCCCAGATGGGCGTATCGAAATTAACTGCAACGGTGAGGGGGTTCTGCTGGTTGAGGCTGTCACAGATTCTGCCATTGATGATTTTGTGGATTTTTCACCCACTGTGGAGCTCAAGCGGCTCATTCCCAAAGTTAGCTATTCACAAGAAATTTCTTCCTGTCCTCCTCCGCTCTTTGTGCAGGTAAACTAGCTCCGCAATTTATTGGTTTCGTGCATTTCGCTTGATGAAATTTTTATCAGTTGCATTAATCATATACCTCTTTGTTTTTGCATGGAGGGAGTAGAGATAAGTAAATGTATGTTCATTTTTGTTGTTAATAATTTATTTTTAACATATTGAATATAAGAATCAATTTATTTTATTCTTATAATTTACATATGATAAACCAAAAATATGTATAAGACAACCTTAAAAAATACCACTCTTTTACCAAGTAGATGATTTAATCCTAATAAATTCCAATAGTTATTGAATAAAATTCAAATTCTTATTTTGAAGTAGAGTAACAGATTAGATTTGATTTTTTTATTTTATTTTTTAATATTAATCTGCATGCTTATTTCATGTACCATTATCTATTTACAGGTAACATCTTTCAAATGTGGAGGAGTGTCATTAGGTATGCAAATGCAACACAGTTTTGCTGATGGATACTCAGCATTACACTTTATTAATACTTGGTCTGATGTAGCTCGTGGACTAGACATTACTCTCTTACCATTCATTGATAGAACTTTTTTACAAGCTGCAATATTTCCAAGTCCAAAGTTTGATCATGTAGAGTATCATACACCTCCACCGTTGAAGAACACTAATGATATAATAAATGATATCTCATATGTCATCTTTAAAATTACAAAAGAACAACTAGATATCCTAAGACGTAAAGAAAATCAGAATGGAAATAAAGAAAAATACAGTTGCTATGAAATGTTGGCAGGACATATATGGAAATGTGTTTCCCAAGCCAGAAATCTGAAGGAAGATCAAGAAACCAAACTGTATATATCTGTAGATAGTCGTAGTCGGCTTCGACCACCTCTTCCCCTGGGTTATTTTGGAAATGCTATTTTCACAACTACCCCTATGGCTCGTGCAGGGGACCTTATCTCAAACCCTGTGAATCATGCTGCAAGTATAATTCATGAAGTTTTGGTCCGAATGGATGATGAATACATGTGTTCTGCTTTAGACTATTTGGAAATGCAATCTGATCTCACTGCTTTAATTCGAGAAGCTCATATGTTCAGATGTCCTAATCTCAACATTGTAAGATGGGCCAGACTCCCTATATATGATGCAGACTTTGGTTGGGGGAAGCCAATATTCATGGGCCCTGCAAGCACTCATGAAGGCCTTGCTTACATTTTGCCTAGTGCAACAAATGATGAAAGTTTGTCGCTTGTGGTGGGATTACACTCACATCACATGATTCCTTTTGAAAAATTGTTGTATGAACTTTAGTTTTTGTAAAGTAAGAATGTCCATCAAATTCACATTTCACATTGGTTTATAATAAATTAAAGGTTTTTTTTATATCTAATGTTTCAATGTCTTTGAAGATTGTGTTATGGATTGAAGCAAAAAAAATTTATACAAACTTGTTATTTCAATTTAATTTGGAGATTTACATTTTGAGTGTTTTTTTTTTTATAATCAATTTGTATTTATTGTGGATATTGTTAATTTGGATGATTTGTATCTTTATAACTATAATAATAATAATAATAATAATAATAATCTAATTTTAAAGTTACTGTCAAGGTAGACACCAAATTGGTATACTAGACCCTTTTGTTTATGGAACAAGAAACCCTCTCCCCACAATGATGTAATTGCTGAAGTATACAAAAATATATATATCCTACCCCTCTTTAGATTTGTACTTATAAATTACCCCCTAATAATTCAAACTATGCATTTTCATACACAATGTTATAATATTTATGCATTTTCATGCACAATATTGTAACTATACTTAACACTTTGTTTTTGGAAATACTTATTGAGTTTGGAAGCTTTTGAATAAAGAAAATATGTGATTTGACTCTTTCCTTTTTTGTTATAGTTTTAATTTTTATATATTTATTATTATTAAAAAAATTATTTCATAATCAATTAATAAAAATATATTAGATAATCAATATTTTTAATTTTTTTTAACAATAAGAGACAATAAATATTTAAATTTATAATTTCATTTATAAATATAAAATTAAACTTTAAATACATAATTTTAACTTTTCAATCATATTCAATAAATAAGATTGAATTTATTTATCATATTCAATAAATAAGATTGAATTTATTTATTATTTAGCAATTAGTAAATTAAAATTGGAGGAGTGTGTGATTGCTTAAATTGAAATTGAAATTTGTTTATTTAACAATTATTTATAAATGGAGATTTAAATATGTTTTTAATTTTAAAATATAATATTTGTTTATTAAATAATTATATATAAATGGAGATTTAAATATGTTTCAAATTTTAAAATATGAAATTTGTTTATTAAATAATTATCTATAAATTGAGATTTAAATATGTTTTAATTTTAAAATATATATTGAAAATTATTTTTTAATTAAATATAGGTAAGTAGAATTGAATTTTGTTTAGTTTGTCAATTGAATTAATTTTTGATGGTTAAAAGGAATGATTGTTATCTAGTATTTATCTCTATTGATTGAAAGGAATGATTATTATCTAAACAATGATTCTTATCCAAGGAATAATTGTTCTTTTAAGTGATATGTTGAGTAGTGCTATAGTTTTCCAAGACTTTATAACCTTATATTTATATGTTTTAGATTCATATTGAATATTAATATAAATTTATTTTAATTTGAAATTTATTAAGCATAGATAAGTATTGAAAAGAAAATGAGTTATGAATATCTTTGATATTAATTAAATGATAATTAATTAAATTGGTTAGTATTAATTAAAAGATAATTAATTAAATTTTGATAAATATATATTTGTATATATGAAAAAATAAATTAGATTATTATTGTTATTGTTATTATTATAATGTGTACAATTAAATAAATAAATATTGTTTTTTTCTTTATTAAGGAGTAAAATAGATTTATCAATTTCAAAAAATTGTGGTTAAAAATATTATAGTTGGTTTTTTTGCGGTGATCACTTTAGAAGATCTCAGAATGTTGGATCGAGCCAGAACCTTAACTACTTCATTATTTCCTTACCACCTAGTATCATTACATTATACGATTAAACCATCAATACATTGAAGATGTTGAAACTATAAGGATATAAGAATTTCAATATGACTTATATGCATATGATTACCCAAATTGACAACAAGAATTCCTTGATTAATAAGCTCAACAATGATCTAGTTTTGGCCATTGTCCTTTGTATCCTAGAGGTCTCCAACTTGGTCTTGGAGGATAAGAGTGATGGTTCCTAGATCGTTGTGCTTCTTTAGTCATAATGTCATGTTTGGATCTGGGCATTTCAGACAGGAGTCTTTCACCACTTTCTGGTCCATCTCCACATAATCCTTTATCACTATATATGATTCCAATCCCAATGCCTCCAATATTATATTCAATAGCTTACATGTTGAATCCATTGGTGCTTCACTATATTTCTCCACAATTTCCTTGCAAATACATGAATGATAATTTAGTATTCAATTAATATGAAACAACATTGAAATCAATTTATATGGGCATGCACGAGATGAATGAGGTATCTCTAGCCATCAGGCTTGGCAAGACACCTACTATAATTGCATTGGTGAATGAGATAGGAGAAGTAAGTGGAGATCTCTCTCTAATCAAGGAGAATTTCACCTTGGAGATGACTGCTCACCAAAAATCCTACACCACCGTAGATCCATCTTAACTATGGATCTATCATGCACCGAGAGGGATCAAATCCCTTGAGGTGAAAACCTCCTTTTAGAGTGAAAAACTTGAGGAAAGATGTGCACCTTGAGGGATTTGATCCCTCTTGGTGCATGATAGATCCAGATTTAAGATGGATCTACATTGGTTCTGGTCGCAAGAAAGAGCATGGAATTTTTAGATGATAATCATTATGTATATCTATATGTTTTAGATGAACTTGATACATTGAAATTTAGATCATTATGAATCTGAATAATAACAAAGTAACAATTTTTAGTGATGATGATGTTGAATAATAACAAAATGGAATGATTAATATATTGAATAACATATATATACTACATCTTGAATAATAACAAATGGAATGATTTCATATTGAATAACATATATATACTACATCCAGAGGTGCCCAAGGCCGAGCCCTCGTGAAAGGGAACCAAGTTCCGGAAGGAATTGTGATTATGCTTCTATAGGTCAGAGCCAAGTTCTATAAGCCTGAGACTCTATGTGGTTTGCTAGGTCGAGCCTAAGTGTTGAAGGCCAGAGCCTAATAAGAAATTTGTATGCAGAATACTTAATAAAATATAAACACCGCCAAATGCAGACCGACCAATGCATGAATGAGTGAAGGGGACCGAGCATCCACAGTGGGCAAGCAACAGGGGCCTGAAGGTGGTATACAAGTTTTGAGCCTAGGGTTGTTTTCAGGGGCTTAAGCCTGGGGGCTTAAGCCCTGAAATGATATTTTAATATTATTCCAAAAGAACATGTGCCATTTATGTTTTATCCTAAGTTCCTAACCATGAGAAAGGTAATGCATGTCGAGGAACGCATGCAGTTTCAATGGTGACAAGTGTCCACCCTAATGCATGCAAAATAAAAACGTGACGAGGTAAGTCGTGAAGGCTCTTGCTCCTCCATTCCACCCTCGAATCGTCAACATGAACGGCCCCATTCTCCTCGCAAGAATACCCGGGTGCAACTCGAAAGCCAAAAATATCAGGTTGGATTTCTGGAGATGTGCCTCTGCGACATCTTTGTCCGGAATCATTGAGCTCATATGGGATCTCAGACACCTGTGGTAACTCAAACCAAAACCGTGGAAGACTATCCCGTGGTTTGTTAAACTTTGGGAAGCCTGTGCCCCAGGTTAATTGACTGCTAGGCTAATGCTAAAGACCGGATCAAGGTGGGCTTACTACGGTAATTTCGGTCGAACCCGGCAGGAACCTCTCCAGTGAGGGAGGTGGATTGCTGGAAGAGGCAGCCAGCTGCGCCCTGCGGAGAAACTCCTTCTTCCGTGAGAGAGAGTTTGTTGAAGTGGTTTCTTCCAGAGGTCCAACACCTTCTGCTCAGACTTCCGATCCTACTGCTGACGACCCAGAGGGAGGTAAAAATAATCGATGGACTGTACTGCGGAAGGTGCATACCCCAAAGCTTAACAAGCATGTGGGGAATGAGAGTTTCAGAGGTAATTTAAGATGGCATCCCGAAGAATCCTTCCACCATTCCGTTATTTTCCCCTCAGAACCTCAAATTTCAGCCTAGGATTTCTTGTTTTGGGTGGAGCTTAGTCCCAAATGTAAGTGACCCATCACGAGTCATGAGCGCGGTGGTCTGGGTTATCGGAGGTTCGTGGAAGGCCTCGACGTGGTTGGTGGAATTACCAATCGCTGGGTAAAGATAAGTATCCGATTATGCTTTAATCATGTTTCTGGTATGACCGGTACAATTTTATGTATTATGTTTTCCGCTGTCTATATGAATTAATATAAAAAGCTAATTGCTTGTTGATTATGACAATAATTCAAGGAATAATTCGCGGTTGAATGCTTATTGTTTAAAATGTGCATGTGGGTTAAATAACATCCGTATGAGTTATGTACAAAGTGGTGTTATAGTCTTTAAGAGCCGCATTAAACCTTAGTAGCAGAAAAGGTGTACCTGCCAGCTTTGGTATCGAGCTAAGGTTTCGAAGACCGAGCCTAGATGGGCTGCTGGAGCCGGTCTTGACCGAGGGAAATTGGTCTGAAGGCCAATTTCATAATTCTCGGTTTGCTCCAAAACGTCAAGGAGTTACTTGACGAAGTTTGAAATCTTAGGAAGCATATGCCATTATGAAAATGTAGCCATTGTGGTATGAGTCCACTGGGAGAGAGGAGGACTCCACACCGGTGGTGTGGAAGCTCTAGAATTTGTTCGGGAGGGAAGGAGAACCATCGTGACCGCCGATTCGAGCAAATTACCGACAAATCAGTTTGATTGGTGGTAGAGAGTTGCACAGAGTTTTGTGTGCTTCTGGCACTGTGGAGGGTGAAAGTCCCGAAGGAGTTGGCTTATCGGGATATCAACACTCGGGGATAACGTATTCTCGAGGTCGAAGGTCTGGCCATTTCAAGTCTCGGAATAGCGAGGAAATCGAGTCATCCATATAAGGAAGGATCGGTATCAATACCGGCCCAATTCGAGATCCGGATAACTGCATCACATAGGTGAGTGTTTTTACCTTGCACCGTGCCGGTCCTAAGATTTGATCCGAAACCGGCCCAAATGCTTGGGACACGTATGAGAACGAAGCGACCCATCGCAGATATCGGCTACTGTGGTTTTGAGTTGACATAGAACTCTGTCATCAAATCGCAAGCCATGTAAATCCCGATTGATCTGAGCCGTCCGGCCATTGGGACATGGGCGATTGGGGAGCCCATCGCAAGATATCGAGGGTTCGACGCTTCACGTAACTCAAGACAAGGCACCTGTGAGCATTAGAAATTAAGTAAATAGCGAAGAAGCGACCGCCCATTCTTGGGGACGCTGCGGCCGATCGTAGGCATTCGGGAAAGTTCCAAGGAGAGTCATCCATCGAAATCGTGGTCTGGGAACGCTAATCCTCGAGGGACATAAGGTGCTTCGACATCAAGTCCTAAACCCCGATAAAGAGGTAAGACTGCGGGTCATATAAGGGAGTATCGTGGTGTGAACCATGAGTCTAGCCCTGAGGGCTAACAGGAGTTAGAGTGCATCAACGCCAGCTCCAAACATCTAAAGGACTACAATGAGATCTGAGAAAGATTAGACCGTTGGATTTTTCTTGGAACGGATGTGACACATGGAGATGTACCACGGGCCAGTGGGTCAGAAGAGAAGCCAGAGAGGTGGGAATCTGGCGACTGCTAAAGGACGGGCTCCCCTACAACGTATTCACGCATCACCATAGTTGTGGGTAACCACCGATTCAAGGGCCCGAGGGCGAGTAAGTCAAATTTTGGAAGTCCGGGGTTGGAAAGGAAAGCAAGTTGAAAGTTCAGGTCAAACCAAACCCGGGTAAGTCTGAAATTCTGAAGTGCCGAAAATGAAAGCTTGAAACCCGCCGAAAAGTGAAGTCCCGAAATTGCAGAGCCGACAGAGAGCTCAAAACCCATTGGAATCGAAATGTTCCTTTGTTCTTGCTGGTATTAGTTATAAATGTTGAAGATTGTTCGTGAATTTTTGATGGCCTAACAAACTTCAAATTTAACTGCACAGTGCATGTGCAGAGTTAAACGGCGGTCAAGATTCAAAGTAACTAACCTCGGTGCATGGAGGGGAAAGGTGCATTACTCAAATAGAAGACGAACAAGAAGGAAAGATGTTAACTGAGTCGAACGATCGAACTCCAATGGGCATGGAAAGAGAAGGATAAGGGAAGAACACATAATGAAAATCCTTGAAGGATTGCAAAAGAGAGGCCTGTGCTCGCCGAGATGATAGCCGAAAAGCTCATGAAAGTCGTGGATCAAATACTTGCATTAAACTTAAAATTTTGAAGAGCCCTGAAAGAATAGAGAAGAAAACTCGAGAAGGGAAGAGACTCAAGAACGAGAGTCACAAACCCATGGGAAAAGAAGTAGGTCGAGGAGTGGTAGCGGACATCTTAGTCACTCCCAAAGAAATTCTATCAGAAGACACATAGTAGTTCATTCGCCCCCACCGTAAAACATCAAAAACTGAAGGGAGGAATTGAAAGGAGAGATGAACAAGATTAAGCCCAACATCTGAATGGAGAACATAAGAAGGAGGAATATGCCGCATATTGTGGTTGTTGGGTATGAAGAAATACTTTCAATCGTAGAATTATTCAGCCCACGCAGAAGGAAGAATTGCAAAGTACCAATTGAAAAGAAAAGCATCCACGCAGGGATCAAATAGTGCAAAGTAACACATCGAGAGCAGGAGTCGGAAGGAATTTAAGAGGCATTTCTAGAAGAAATAATTCAACACTAAAAAGAGATACTCATGATGTGAAGATGAAGGAGTTCTTCAACTAAGTTGGGGAGCGATGACCATTGATGAATATGAACGGAAGTTTCCTAGAACTAAGGCATGTTCCATTCATCAAAGATGAGGCCGTCAAGATTCGTGAGATATCCGAGTGGATCCACACCTTCCATGAGTGACAAGATTCAACATGATGACCCTAAGACCATGGAAGAAACAATAAGCGCTTAAAATGCTTGTATGAAAAGCAAGGAGAAAGGCCTATCCTTCTAAAGGTTTGGAATGATCGTAGGAAGTTTAAGAAGGAACATAAGGCGTAAGGGAAACAAGCCTTCCTTTCTCAAATAGTCTTCATGGACAACCATCATTTAGAGAGCCGAAGGACTGAAGAGGGAGCACAAAGACAAAGACTCATTTAGTGTTGGGGTTGTCAAGGAAACCACAAGTACGTAGATTGTCCCCATAAAATGGTAAGACGAGAATCAGACATACCGTTTCCGCCAAGCCTTAAAACAGCTGGAGGATATGGGCGCCAGAATGTCGAGGGATGTACGCATTCCCGACAACAAGCAAGCGTAATTTCACCGCATTATGATTGAAGTGGAAGGTACGATTAACAACCGACCAATTTGTTATTTTAATTGATTTAGGGCTAGCCATAGTTGCGTAGATCCTAGAGTGGTGGTTTTCATCTAACGAGGAGCAAACATGAGAAGTCTTGATTAGTGCAGCTTGGCCACATGGACCAAGAGGAAGGTCACCGAATTGGTTAAGTCCCGTTCAGTAGACATGAAAGGAATGAACACTAATGCTAAATTGAACATTCATTTTTAGGCTCATATGATTGCTTAATTGGATGGACTGTTGACCAACACCATGCCCTTCTGGATTGGAGCCGTAACAAGAGGTTCACATGCCCGAATGAAGAGGGAAATCAGGTAAAAAATCCAAGGAATTCCCAGAAATTGGTCATGGAGGGAAATCTCAACCATGCACCAAGAAATGTTACCGGAAAGGTCACAATTATTTGCATCTCGGCCGGAAGAAGCATCCCGAGATGTAATATCGAATCTAGAAGACCACGAAGTACTCCAACAATTCAAGGACATATTTCAAGAGGTACTGGGACTAATTAAGAGGGACATCGATTTATAAATTTTATGCCTGGAGAAGCTCCAGTTTTAAAGGCTCCTTATAGAATGAGTACACCAACGCTAAAGAAGGTAAATTGCATCTCGAAGAGATACTAAAGAAGGTTACATTTGCCCCAAAGTGTGTCACCTCGGGGAGCCCCGATCCTATTCGTGAAGAAGAAAGATGGGACGCTTGAGGTCGTAATTGATTTCTAGCTGAATAAGGTCACTCATTAAGAACAAATACCCCCCGCCAAGGATTGATGATCTTTGATCGCTTGAAGGATGTAAAAATATTTTCAAAAATAGACATCAGATATGGATATCACCAAGCGAGAATAAAGGATGACACCGCCAGTTAATCGCCTTAGAACAAGGTATGGTCATTATGAGTTTACAAAGGGTGTCGCTTGATCGTCCAACGCCACTGCTTTCATGTGCTTAATGAATGCAGCGTTCGTGATTATTTGACAAGTTTGTCATAGTCTTACTGGATGATATCTTGGTGTACTCCAGACAAAGGAAGAACATGAACAACACCTCAGAATGGTGGCCGCAGTTGAGAGAACACCCGCCATAACAAGAACTCCAGCAAGTTCTCATTTTACCAAAGGCGATCCATTACTTGGGACATATAATATCCTAAGAAGGGATCATAGATCCCGCTGTTAAAATATCTGAGAATGTCAGTGCCAAGGAATGTGGCGTAAGTTAGATCTTTATGGGTCCGCGTGCTACCATAGGAGGTTTATAGTCGATTCTCGGCGATAACATTCTATCACTTCCTCGCAAAGGAAGAAGCTCTGCTGGACCAAGAATGTGAGAGTTAGCCCAGCCGATTGAAGCAAATTTTATTAACTAGTGCTCCAACTCAAGATTACGTGATCCAAACAAGGATTAATGAAGCTCTGCACCGCATTTGGCCGTAAGGAGGGCCACCGGGAGAGTTCTCACCAAGGGGATTGTAACACCCCTGCTTCCCGTGATTGTAAATATAACCTAACCGCCAAGGACTATGGAAAACCTACAAGTAGCTGAATATGTACCGTAAACGGACCCACAAAAAGCAGAGGTCAATGAATGCTTGAATCTATTTAACCGCTGGAGAGGGGATGCGCGAAAAGAGACCACGATGGTGGTGGATAGCACTCCTAGAAAAGGGGTGTTAACTTCCACCAAGGATAAAATACCATATTTGGACTCCATCGCCCGGAGTACAAAAAGCGGCTCGCTAGCCCTCAAATAAATGCCTTGCGTGGGTCGGTAGGTTGATGGCCGATGAGGGATGGGGAGGTGAACCTCCATCCATAGAGCCATCATGACCCACTGAGATCGCTACACGCAACCCTCGCGAGGATAAGGCTATGGAAGAAGTTACCGATGGGGAAGATCGCGAGGGGAACTCCTCGCAGTTCCCACGCAGAAAGTGAGTGATCGCAGTAGGCGAGGGGATTGCAACCTTCGCCTCGGCACCGGGCAGAGCCGTGGAGACGCAGGTCTTAGAACATCGCGGCTCACTGGGGTGGCTAGTGGTAAATCCATTAGGTGTCACTACGCCTACGGTTGGGTGGAAAACGAGCACCCCTCTCGCCAGCTTGTTTCCATTGTTGAATTTATTTTGATAAGTATTTTGCTATATTGCATCTTGAAATTTATATGCTGCAAGATATGTTCATAGACTCTAGAATTGTAAATGTTTCCCTCGTGGTAAGAATGTCCGTAGTAATTGATAATAATAAGGAGTAGATATTAGCTCATAGAACTGCGGAAATTGTAAATGATTTAAGCATGAGAGTGTTCGCGTAGTGTTTGATATAACCAAGTTGATATATGCTTATCACAAGAGGAAACCATGCACCTAATTTACGCTTGATGTGAATAAATCTAGTTATGCTTTAGATTGAGCTAAGTTAGTTCTAACCGCCTCGAAGCTATTTCCATCCGTCTCCAGGAAAGCCCTCGAATAGATCTCTAGTAGAGATTCCCTCTTGTAGCAGAGATACTTAGCCATTCTCGAAGGTCTTCATGATGAAGAAATCGACGGCCAGATCTTACGAGAAGATTGACAAAACCCGCTAGCTACCGATATCGAAGTTGGGCGTCAAGTTAAACCCTATAGTGTGCGAGAAGGAACTAACCGCTGATCTCAGATTAAATGTCAGCATCATGGAGAAGTCATCGGGATATCATGGTCATCAGGGTTTTGTTAAGGCATGGAATCGAGACCTTGTGATTCTCGAATCAAAAGGAATCCTAGCCGCTGATCTCTGAGGGACACATGTCAACATCCCAGAGAATTCATCGAGATATCAAAATACCTGGCTTTGTTAAGGTGGAATTGAGACCTTGTGATTCTAAACTCCGAAGGGAATCCTAGTTGTTAATCCTTGGTGACGTGGTCACATTCTGGAAGTCATCAGATTTTGAGGCGCTTGGTTTTAGAGGTCAAGAGAACCGAGACCTTTTAGGTCACGAAATCCCGAGAAATGATACTAGCCATTGATCTCAGCAGGAAAACGTGGCAAGAGATCCCAAAGAATCGTAAATCGGAGAATCGGGGTTCCCAAAGACAAGAACCTCTTGCATGTAGGAATCACGACCCGCGATTTCCCGATAGGATCTAAGTCGTCCATCCGAGGGACAGGTGTAGGAGATCAACGCGCTATCGGAGTTTGACGCATCAAAAAATCGGAGTTCTCGAGACAAGAGGAACTGACATCGAAAAAGTCTCGAAATCCCTGAGGAATCGGGACCGTCCATCTAAAAGGACGCGTGGCATGAGATCAACGCCATCGGGTGAAAGTAAAATTTAATGCAGGCTTCACCGAAATCGGGGATCCCGGTGATAAGTGAATTGTGTGCTTTGAATTCGCAATCGGTGAAACTCTCGAATGCTGGGGCTGCCGGGTCAAAGATGCTAAATGCAGGAGGACAGAGCTGTAAGGAGTACGTGTGTCAAGCATCCTGAGAGAATCGGGAATCGAGATACTACGGGTCCCATGGACGTGGTTCAGGACATTGGAAACCCCGTAGCCCTGACAGGATGAGGTAGTGGTCACCGGAGTTGGTCATATGACCGTGGGCTAAGCTAGTGGGCTAGCGGATCGGGTGTTAGCGCTGGCCGCTAATCTGAAATCTGAGTCCCGGATACGTTTTCAATATCGCGAAATGCCAAACCCCATGGAAGGTTATATCACCGCGTCTATGTGGTAAGTGGTCACATGGACCATTGTATAGCCAAGGGGACTAGCCAGTGTAAAGGCAAGTCAAGGGTTCCGTGCATCATGACATTGAAAGGTGCCAAACCCCTACAGGATTTTAAGGCTGTGGTCTTATGAAGGTTGTGGTCGTATTGACCGGGACATAGCCCGGAGAACCAATACGCTAGGAGCACATCACGGGGATCTGAGGATTGGGAGTTCGCACATGTGCACCTCGACAATCGCGAAACTCCTAGAAACCCTGAGTCCTGATATTGAACTAGGGATTGGTATTTCACTAATGTACCTTTCGAGATTTCTCATTTGTGGGAGATTGACCTAAAATTTTTAAATTATGATAGTGGGCATGTTGTTTACGGATTTGTAGTTTGTTATGAATCCTCAAAGTTGAAGGAACATGAGAAGAATTATGCTACCCATGATTTAGAGTTGGTAGTTTTAATGCTAGCTTTGAATATTTGGAGGAATTATCTCATGGGTAGGAAATTTGAGTTGAAGACATCACAAAATCCAACACATATTTACAGAAAATGATTTTAATGCTAGATAGAGTAGGTGGTTATAATTTATTTGTGAATATGACTTGATATCAAGCATATCAAAGGGAAAGAAGAAAATAAGGTGGCCGTATGCACTCAACGTAGGCGTACCTAATTACATGCTACAACCATTAGCATGTACCGAAAAAATTTGCACGACATAATTTTGGAAGCTACCAATGTCGATTTGCAGTACAAAAATATTGTAGCAAAGCTACGTTAGCCGAGAGACCATGCACTAAGGAAAGTTACACCTTGGGGAACTAATGGTTTACTTCTATAAAAACATTGTATAAAATCTAATGTCCGAGAATTGAAGTCAGAATTCTAAAGGAGATGCATAACGTATTTATACCGGACATCCCTATATCGGGAAGATCAGGCACCAAAATCCATTATTTTTTGGCTGGGTTTTAAGAAAGAAATCGCTAAATACATCGCAAGATGCATAGAGTGCCAGTGCTGTTAAGGTCGAAAGATAATGGGCACCCGTGCTATGGTTGTCGTACTTTACCTATTCCCCAATGGAAATGGAATGGGTAACAATGGATTTTATCACCCACTACCCGCAATAAACAAGGAAAGATGATTCAATCATGGTGGTGGTGGACAAGATTATTAAAACTGCCCATTTTATTCCATTGAAAGTTCACCCGACGCGAAAGCAACAGATGTTGCCGGAGCATCTCTTAAAAGAAGTTGCATGCTTGCATCGGAATTCCTAAGACAATTGTAAACCGATAGAGACCCGCACCAATTTCTAATTTCTCGAAAGGATTGTTCAAAGGATTCATAAATCTAATCCAACTTTAGTACAACAGATCATCCCGGCGTCCGATGGACGATAGAGAGTAAACAGAGTAATAGAAGACATGCCGAGAATGTATGTGATGGATAAACCATCAAGGTGGGGAAGACTACCTGCATTTAGTAGAATTCGCCTACAATAATGGTAATCATGCATCATTGAAGATGAGCCCATTCGAAGTTCTTTATGAAGAAAGTGCAACACCTGTTGAGCTGGGATAATCCAGCTGACAGAGTAGTATTCGGGCCTGAACTGCTCAAAAGAGATGGAAGACCAAATCGATAAAAATTAAACATAATTTAAAAGCCGCCCAGGACAGGCAGAAAAGCTACGATGATAGTAAAGAATAGCATGTAGAGAATTTAAAGTGGGTGACCATGTTTTCCTGAAAGTGAAACCTAACAGGAGTTCCCTCAAGCTAGGAAGTTAAAAAATTCAAGTTGGCGCAAGATTTTGTGGGCCATTTGAGATCCTGAAAAGGATTGGGCCAGTTGAATACATGCTTGCATTACCTGCATCTATGACTGCATAATGTGTTTCATGTTTCACTACTTCTAAGAAATATGTACCTGATAACTGCGTTATCGATTGAATGTGATTCAGGTGGAACCAGAAGGTGTCCTGCGGGTGCATCCTGTGCGCATATTGGACAGGAAAGCAAACAACTCCAGAATTGAGCTATAGAGCTTGTAAAGGTCCAGTGGACCTGGTAATGGTCTTGAGGATGCGACATGGGGAGCATGAGTACCCGCATCTTTTGAAATTTTTGAAAAATCTTGCAGATGCTGTAAAGTTGCACTGAGGACAGTGCAAAATAAGGGAGGGGAATTGTAGTGTCCCCAAGGCCGAGTCCCGTAGTGAACCAAGTTCTGAAAGGAATTGTGGATTATGTTTTATAGGATGGTGAGCCAAGTTCTTATAAGCTGGAGATCTTTATGTGTTTGTTAGGCTAGGAGCCTAAGTGTTGGAAGGCCAGGGAGCCTGCTGTTGTAATTTGTATGTATGCAGAACATTTAATAAAATATAAACACCCGCCAGGCAGACCGACCACGATGAATGAGTGAAGGGGACTGGAGACCACAGAGTGGGCAAGGAATTAGGGGCTGGAAGGTGGGGAAGGCTAAGTTTCTTGAGCCTCAGGGCTAAGCCTAGGGGCTTAAGCCTGGGAATGATATTTTTAATATTATTCCAAAAGAACATGTGCCATTTATGTTTTATCCTAAGTTCCTAACCATGAGAAAGGTAATGCATGTCGAGGAACGCATGCAGTTTCAAGGGTGACAAGTGTCCACCCTAATGCATGCAAAATAAAACAGACGAGGTAAGTCGTGAAGGCTCTCGTTCCTCCATTCCACCCGACTGTCTGAACATGAACGATCTGACCTCTGCAAGAATACCCGAGGGTGCAACCCTGAAAGCCGAAAAGCCTGTGTTGATTTCGGAGATAGCCGGTACATCTTTTGTCTGAATAGTTGGAGCCTGTGTGTGGGATCTCTGCACACCTCGTGCAATCCCGAAACCAAAACTGTGAAGACTATCCCGTGTTTGCTGAACCAGTTTGGGAAGCCTGTGTCTGTGTTCCCAATTGACTGTTGTNGTGATTATTGTTGGAAGAGGCAGGTTGTCAGGCCTGTGAGCAACTCTTTCCAGGAGAGAGAGTTTGCTGGGAAGTGGTTTCTTCCAGAGAGTGTCTAGCACCAGCTTCGGGCTCTGAGACTTCCTGATCTGGCCTATTATTGAGACCCAGAGAGGGAGGTGTAGCACCGATGGACTGTGCTTGTGAAGGTGTATACTCTCGGGCGGAACATGCATGTGAGGAATGAGAGTTTGGGAGTAGTGGGTGTAAGATGGCATCCTGGGAAGAATCCGTCCAGTCATTCTGTGCTATTTTCCCTGTAACCTCAGCCTAGCCTAGGATTCCTTGCTTTGGGGTGGAGCTTAGTCCCAGCTTGGGGGTGATCCACTGCTGAGATGATGAGCAGTGTGGTCTAAGGCTGGGAGGTTCGTGGAAGGCTTGCACTTGGTTGGTGAAACTTCCACTGTTGAAAAGATAAGTATTTGATTATGCTTTAATCATGTTTTGCATGACTGTGCTGCTTATGTATCATGTTTTCCGTTGTGTATATGAATTAATATGAAAAGCTAATTGCTTGTTGATTATGACAGTAATTCATATGAATACTCTGTGTTGAATGTGTTTATTGTTTAAATGCACGTGGGTTAAATAACATCTGTATGAGTTATGTACAAAGTGGTGTTATAGTCTTCTTTTAAGAGCGATTAAACCTTAGTAGCAGAAAAGGTGTGCTACAACATCATATCATTAAGAAGTGATATGAGGAAGATATTAAATAACTTATATATTACATAGTAATTGATCTCAATCTGTCTTCCTTATTTTTTCTCTTAGACACACATGAACACTTTTTAATCTTTTCATATTGATCATATGGAAATGGAGGTTAAAATAAAATACCATGCAAAAATTCCCTGGATGGGGTGTCACACAACAAAGGGAGTTAATGGTGGTGGTTGGGAGGATGGGGCTTGGAGCTACCATGTAGCGCGCACCATGGAAGTCCAAGCCCATATTATTTTGTCCCCCCATGGGAAATATTCCCATTGCGTACTTCTGGCAATTACTTTTCACTCTCGCCTCACTCCGGGTATAATGGCGATGGTCGTCTTAACATGTATGTCACCTCATGCACTTATAGTTTTGATCAATGAAAACAATATTAAGTGCATTCTTATCCTTCGACCTGCTCACTTTCTAAGTTCGCTCTGCGTCCTCACCCAACACCAGTTGCTTTCCTCTGCTCTCCTATGGTCTATTGATTTTCTAGTTATGCCCCGCCAGCATGGGCGCCCTAAGCACGATTCTGCCTAGTACCATTCCTCTAGCCACATGGCGCGCAGACCAGTAAGGGGCTCCTCCCAAGCCAACAACTCTGGAGGTTCTTCTTTGTCGTTGTCTAATACTTCCCTCAGGGAACATGTAATTCCTCACTCTCCTTGGTCTTTCCTGATGGAATGGTTCGAAAGCCTTGGAAACTCCCTGGGATTTTCTCCTGGGTCTTTTCAAGATATCCCCTCTACCTTTGGAACTTCTTCACATCCCCACTCTCCGTCAACTCTTCATTGTTGACCTCCCTCCATGGTAAACTCTCAGGCTGGTAAGGACGTGGCTTTACCCCACTTCGGTCTGGTTGAAAACATGCCATGTCTTGTAGAGAATGTTATGCACCTTCGGCCAACCACGAAAGTAGAACAACACAACCTCATACCGACTATGACCAACCAACCATGTGAGGATTGTGCACGACTTTTGGACTCTATGCACATTCTGCACGATCTGGTCTTCGAATTGTGTCATGATATGGCATACATGAGATTCAATATGGATTTAATGGATCTCCGGGGAGAGTGTGTGACTAGCCTTCTTCACTCACTCTGCTCTCCAGAGGCTAGTCCAACGACAATGGTTCTTCCTGTGGTGGGCAATGCGGGGATTATCTTGCTGAAGGACATGACACCGCCTCTGGGCCAAATGCCATGACCCCTAGAAACAATTTTTTTTATTGTCAGTTTTATGTTAGTTATTTATCCCAAGTCTGTCAGTTTTCTTTTGGTTATGACCTCTATGGAAATATAGTTTCTAGACAGTTACATTTTTCTTTTTAAACTAGTCTTCATGATTACAGTCTTTCTTCGATTAAAGGGATGGACTGGTTTCCCTATAGGGCAATCTAGGCTCCAAAACTGAGGAAAAGTCTATGGGTTTATAGCCTATTTTTTCTTAAAAAGGATTGGTTTCCCTTAGAGGCAGTCCAAGCTCTAGAACTGAGAACCATCAGATTGTATGTTTCCCTTGATTATGACATGTAATATATAGATACTAACTTATAAAAAAAATACCATGCAAAACTTTAACTTGAGATATTGTAGTAAAAGTGGGACCTTGTCGCTCTTTATTTCCAATATTAATAGTTTCCTTATTTAATGTCAGTCCCTGAGACTTATGGATTGTTAATCTCCAAGAAAGTATCAATGTTTTTTTTATTATTATTACCTATTTCAATAGGTATAAAATGAATAGTTAGAGGGAATAATTCATCCCATGGAACTCCCACATAGTTATCAAATATTACTAAAACATATGTGGGAGGCTCAGGAGGGGGTTTTTCTTGATTATACGCAATATGTTCAACTACCCCAAGGGCACCATTGACAAATCCTGCATTAGTCCAAAAGCTTGAAGTAAGAATAACCCTAGCACCAACAACAATAAGTTCATTGTCCAATTTTTCTTCATTTTCTTCCATGGAGTAGTTGCTAGCTGAGGAAAAACAAACATTTCAAAAATATTAAAAGGCCCTTAGAGAAAAGGAAGCGAAGTGGATGTTAAAATCTAGAATTCTTTGGCTGAAAGCAAGAGACAAAAACATTCAATTTTTTCACAAATAAGAAAGGGTTCAACTATGGAGAAATAATGTCAAGGAAATTACCACAATAGATGGAGTGACTCTAAGTTCATTTGAAAAGATAAAAGAGGTGGCCTTCTCTCATTTTGAATATTTGTACATAGAAATGTATGGAGCTAAATGAGAGGACACAGACAGAATGATGGAAAATATTCCCTCCCTAATTTCCCAATAGGAAAATGATAGTATAATCCAAGAAATTACTAAAGAAGAGGTATTGGATGCATTTAGGCACCTTTCCCTGACAAAGCACCTGGACTAAATGGGTTTTCAATCCATTTTTACAAACACTATTGGAATATCACAAGTTTTATTTAATTGATTGTTGTAGTATGTTCATCGATCTTCCAAAATGGGAGGGGGAACAAATTCATCTTTTTTGGCCCTAATCCCCAAAGAGGTAAATCCATCCACATTTTCTCGATTCCAACCAATATTACTATGCAACACATATTATAAGATCATGAAAAAAATGATTACCAATAAGCTAAAAAAACTCCTTCCAAATATTATCTCAAAAAATCAAGGAGGATTTATGGAAAAAAGACAGATAGTGGACAACATTATTATGATACAAGAGGTTAATCCTTCTAGCCAATCAAGTTGGGGGAGAGGTATGATCATAAATATCAACATGTTCAATGTCTTTTATTGGTTTACACATTCCTTTCTTTATGATGTCCTCCAAAAATTTGGTTTTTGCTCTAAATTTGTCCGATAGATCTCAACCTACGTAAGAAATTGGTGGATTGCAAGATCAACTTCTTTTTTAAAGAAACTAAGGGGCTTCACCAAGGTTTTCTCTTATTTCCTCTTCTCTATATCATAATGGTTGAATACATGAGTATAAAGTTGGATTTTGAATGTATAATTGGTAATTTTCCAAGAATCAAAGAAGTTAGAGGAGTGAGAAGTATTAATCACTTTCGATGATATTATGTTGCTTGGGGGAGCCTCCTCAAATAAGGATTCTAGGTTCGATATTTTTTTTGGACTTATTCATTAGGACTTCAAGAAGGTTGATTAACAACAATAAGAATCAAATATATGGCTAGAATGTAAATACAGGTATAGGTATGCTTATTATTCTCTCTAGGATATTCGTCTTTCCTTTTCAAGAAGGGTGCAGTTCTTTATATATCTAGGAATGCATATTAGCTTGCAATATTTGTCTTCTAAATTGTGGTAGTATGTGTTGAAAAAGACCAAAACTAAATTAAATCAATGGGGGGCACATTGCTTAAGCCCATTTGGTCACCTTGTCCTTGTAAAATCCATGCTTTCATCTCTTCTCATCTTTCAATATTCGACAATGCTTTCCACAACACACATTAAAAAGTCCTTTGCGCAAGAATATGATAGATTTCTATGGAAATGTGGTAAATCAAACCTTAAAATATATCACTTTGTGTATTAGGAAATTTTCAAATCTCATAAGATCCATTGAGGTCTCTGTATAAAGGACCCATCAATAATGAATCTTATTATGGGAGCTAAGCTTCTCTAGAGATTGATCACATGTTAGCGTGACTGGTGGAAAATGGTCTTGTACAAAAAATATTTTGAAGGGGATAGGAAAAGGTTCTTAGATGTCACTCCACATGTGCGAGGAGGATCACCCTTATATAAACTCATTATAGATTCCAGTCCAATTATCCAAAAATAAATGGCATGGATTCTTGGCAATGGTCAAAGCACTAATTTGTGGCATGATAATATTATGGGACAACAACCATTACAGAACTTACAAGAACTTCTTCTTTTAAGAGAATGGATGGATAGTCATGGAAAAATATCTCTTTTTAACATCTCCTCTTGGTCCAAACCCTCTAGATTATGGATGGGGTGGTATTTTGGTGATTCACCTCTTCACTTGTTCACTCTAGTGGTCTTTATAGATACACATTTGAAGGGTTGTGCTCCTAGGAGTATTGACGATCATGATTAATATCTCGAGTTAAAGCTTTGCATGGTATTAGATTTCAACCTCCATTTCCATATGATCAATATGAAAATATTAGAAATTGTTCAGTTGTGTTTAAGAGAAAAACTAAAGAAGACAGATTGAGATCAATTAATATGTAATATATAAGTTATTCAATATCTTTCTCATATCACTTCTTATGATATGATGTAGTATATATGGTATTCATTATATTAATCATTCCATTTTGTTATTATTCAACATCTTTATCACTAAAAATTGTAACTTTGTTATTATTTGGATTCGTAATGATGTAAATTTCAATGTATCAAGTTTATCTAAAACATATAGAAATACATAATGATTATCATCTAAAAATTTCATGCTCTTGCTCACGACTGGAACCAACATAGATCCATCTTAATTCAGGATCTATCATGCGCCAAGAGGGATCAAATCCATCGAGGTGCAAACATTTCCTCAAGTTTTTCACTCTAAAAGGAGGTTTTCACCTCAAGGGATTTGATCCCTCTTGGTGCATAATAGATATGAAGTTAAGATGGATCTACGTTGGTATAGTATTTATGGTGAGCAATGATCTCCAAGGTGAAAGCCTCCTTGATCAGAGACAGATTTGTGCTTACTTCTCCTATCCCCTTCATGAATGCAGTTATAATAGGTGGATTTCCAAGTCCGATGGTTGGATATACCCCATCCATCTCATGCATACCCATATAAATTTATTTCAAGGTTGTTTTATATTAATTGAATACTAAATTATCATTCATGTATTTGCAAGGAAATTGTGGAGAAACATAGTGAAGCCCCAATGGATTCAACA
>SNQJ01S0064527.1:137102-172144 GCA_010110895.2 Picea sitchensis
ACCACGTACTATATAACAAATTCCATGAAAGTTTATCAATTGTTTAACAATGATTCACCCCTTAAATGATGAGGGACATTTTCACTCTATAGTGTTAGTATTATCTTACCTTTCTTTGTCTCTATCATTAAGAAATTAGTGAATAGTCACATAAATAAATACAAAGTCATGAGACTTTATAGCTTTCAAAGTTATCACCCAATAGTTTTGTTATATAATTGATTTGTGAATGTTTTCTACATTAAGTGGGAAGGGACATTTTCACTCTATTGTGTTAGTATTATCTTACCCTTCTTTGTCTCTATCATTAAGAAACTAGTGAATAGTCACATAACTAAATATAAAGTCATGAGAGTTTATATCTTTCAAAGTTATCATCCAATAGTTTTGTTATACAATTGATTTGTGAATGTTTTCTACATTAAGTGGGGAGGGGTTCATCCCCATACAAGTTCATATTGTGGCTTTATAAATAGTTGGTATGAGCCAATTTTTGTAAAGAAGGGTGGTAAATTTTATAAGGAAGAGCTGGCCTTTTCCTTGAAAGCATTGAAAAATCATACTTCCCACCCTTCACAAATAAAATCAATGAAAAATATATAAACATTATATATGGATGTATAATGTTCACAACTTTTATCATGGTGTATTGTATACATTCTATGATCCATGTGTGGTGTATTTAAATGTCTTTATAACAATAATAAATCATCATCTGCAAATTTCAAGTTGTTTTTTCCATCAATGTCCTTAGAATGAGTATAAATCGTTATCTCCAAAGTATAAAACAAGTCAAAATTTCCTATCTTTTCATTAGTTCAGATTTCTTATCTTTATGACAAAGAAAACAATTTGTTGGAATTTTTTTTTAAATACTTGGCCAAAAATTATTTTTTGTAATGTTTCGAACACAAACTAACCTTGTCATGTGACGAACATAACCCCACATTGCAATTTGACAAAACAAACTAGATGTTGCAATGTGACGATGATAATAATGTTGCAATGTGACGAACTTAATAATGTTGCAATGTGGCAAACATAGAAACATTCCAATTTGACAAACATAGTAACGTCGCTACGTGGCGATCATAAATAAACATCGAATGTGATGAAAATTATGCCTTCATCACAATGTGATGAACATATCCTCACGTTGCAATGTGACACACATATCCTAACATCACAATGTGACAAGCATTTCCAAACGTCGCAATATAACGAACATAACCCATTGTTGCAATGTGACATCATTTCCATTTTTCTTTTAAAACTTGGGAAACACTTCATTTTCTTAATGTTTCAAACACAAACCAACATTGTCATGTTACGAACACAACCCCACGTTGCAATCCGACGAATAAAACTAGATGTTGCAACATGACGATGATAGTAATGTTGCAATGTTATGAACATCGTAACATCACAATTTGACGAACATAGTAACGTTGCAATTTGATAAACATAGTAACGTCACTATGTGATGATCATAAATAGATGTCACAATGTAGTGAACATGGCCTCATCATCGCAATGTGACAAACATATCCTTACGTTGCAATGTGACACACATATACTAACGTCACTTTGTGGCAAACATTTCCAAATGTCGCAACACGATGAACATAACCCATTGTCACAATGTGATGTACACAATCCAATGTCATAATGTCACAAACATATGCCAAAATTACAATGAGACAAACATTTCCCGACATACCAATGTGATGAACATAACTCACTTTCATAATATTGCAATGTGACGAACATAGTAACGCCGCAATTTGACAAACAAGGTAACATTGAAATTTCAAAAACATAGTAATGTCACTGTGTGAGGATCATAAATATGCGTTGCAATGTGGCGAACATAGCCCTATCATTGTAATGTGACAAACATATTATTACGTTGTAATGTGATGCACATATCCTTACATCACACTGTGATAAACATTTCCAAACGTCGCAATATGATGAATATAACTCATTCTCGCAATGTGATGTACACAACCCAATGTCATAATGTCACAAACATACGCCAACATAGCAATGAGATGAACATTTCCCGATGTCCCAATGTGACGAACATAACCCACTGTCAGAATGTGACAAAACTTTTTCTATGCCATTATGTGACAAATAAAAACCATGTGTTGCAATCTGATGACCATGACCTTACGATGTTATGTGATGAACAAAACCCGATGTCACAATGTGACAAACTTAAACCCGATCAACATTACAATTTGATAGTGCCATAGTAAACCATGGTTAAACATAATCAACATGGCCCATCAAAATTAATTCCACATGGTCTACAAAGGTCAACCATAGTCAACCTCGATTAACCATACTTTACCATGGGCATGGTCAACCATACTCAACCATGATAAACCATACTCAACTTTGGTCCATGTCAAGCTCAACCACGGTTAACCATGTAGTCAACCATGGAAAACCATAGTCAACCATAGTAAACCACACTCTTGATCATGGTCAACAATAGTTAACCATAGTTAAGGTAGTGGTCAACCATAATCATAGCTAAGGTGAAACATGGTGAATGTCATTCATAGTCATGGTCAACCTGCATGGTCATGGCCAGCCATGGTCAGTCATTGTCAACCATGATCAATGATAGTCAACCATGTTCATGGTCAACCAAGGTCAACCATAGTAAACCAAAGTGAACCAAGGTATACCAAGGTCAACCATGGTCCTGGTCAATGTCATGGACAACAATTGTTAACTATGGTTAACCATTGTCAAGGTCATCCACATTCAACCATGGTCATGTGGAATCATGGTCAACTATAGTCAATGATAGTAAAAAAAAGTCAACCAAGGTCTACATAAGTTAACCATGGCCATGGTCAACCACAATTAACCATGGTCATCATCAACAAAGGTTAACCATAATTAACCATGGTCATGGTCAAGCAAGGTGATGGTCAACCATATTTAACCATGCTAAACGAAAGTGAGCCATGGTCTTGGTAAATGTCAATTAGAATCTTGGTCAACCATAATCATCCATGGTCAACCATAGTAAACCAAAGTGAACCATAACTTTGGTTTATGTAATAATGTATTATTAATTTATTTTTACTTTATTAACTTACTATTAATACATTTTAATGTATTAATGTTTTAGTAATATGTTAATTAATCATACTTAAATACTTTATTACTCTATTAATACTTTAATAATGTATTATTAATATATTTATTTATTATTATTTTAAGAGTGTATTAATACTTTATTAATATATTAATGTAATACATGTATTAATACTTTAGCAGTGTATTAATTAATAACTTATTAAAGTATTAATTAATTAATACATTAATACTTTAACTGTATTGAGAACATAAATGAAATGATTAATACATTATTATTATTAATTTATTTATGTTTTAGCATATATATATATATATTTTAAAGGATTATTGTAATAACGTATTGCTATTATATTAATTAATTAATACATTACATTATTTATGTTTTAACTTAATGCATTGATATTTTAATTTATACATTAAAATAATAATTATTTATATTTTAATTTATACATTATTAATGTATTAATATCTAATTAATATTTTAATTTATATATCACAAATATTTTAATATCTACTTAATTTATTTATTAATTAATATATTAATTAAATTTCAATTAATTAATATACTAATAAAATTTCAATTATTTAATACATTAATACTTATTCTCTAATGTATTATAAATGTATTTTTACTTTATCTATCAATTACTAACACTTTATTACTTTAATGTACTAATGTACTTTTAGATACTTTAATAATGTATGAATTCTTTATTAATGTATTAATTAATAATACTGTCATATTTATTAATTATTTTCATATATTATTAATGCATTAATTAATTAACTAAGCCTCATTGTTTCTATTTTTAAAAATGGGGATAGAAACATTCCCTCTAATTACAGGACCATTATGATTAACCCGATTTTAGCCAAGCTTTATGGAATTATTTTGGAAAAGAAGATTAGCCTTTGGCTAGAAAGTCACGGTAAAAGAGATAAAGTCCAAGTCGGGTTTAGGAGATATCATTCAATTATGGACCATCTTGTTACCTTTAGGATCATTGCAGAGGAGTTCCGCAATAATAAAACCAATCTTTTTGTTGTTTTGTTGACTTTAGAAAAGCTTTCGACATGGTTCCTAGGAAAAAAATTTGGAATAGGTTGGAAGAGATAAAAGTGTCTCTCGATTTGAGGGATGTTACAATAAGGATCTATGAGAACGCTATTGATAAGTTTTAAAACACTAAGGGATGGTCAAAAGAGATTACTTGCAATATCAGAGTCAAACAAGATTGTCCCTTGTCCCCTACCCTTTTTGGCATTTACATTGACAAGTTGGAAGATTGCTTGGAAAAAGAAGGTTGTGTCGGCCCTACTCTCACTGATATAGTCATAAATATTCATATTTATGCCGATGATATCATTCTTATGGAAAGGAGTCCCCATGATCTTGAAAACCAACTAAGAATCCTCAAGGATTTTTGCTCGAATATGGGTATGACTATTAATACTGATAAGACTAAGGTCATGATTATTAAATCCAATAATATCCCTTATGATACCTTTGTATATGGCAACAACAACTTGGAGGAAGTGACTTCATACAAATATCTTGGAATCGATATTCACCGCAAGCTCAATTGGAATTATAACATTGAGAAAATGATTATTGGGGGATGGAAAGCTTATTACGGGCTTGAAAACAATTGTAAATCAACTGATATTTGGAGTTGAGATAAGAAGAAACTCCTCTTTGAGACTCTTGTTACACATGTTTTTCTTTATGGATGTGAAGTTTGGGGCTATAGTATCTCTTGTGAATTCTCGAGAAAGATAGAGCAAATACAAAAGAATTTTATAACCTATAATCTCAAAATTAAAGGAAATATGCCCTATCTCATCCTTTTCTTAGAAACAAGCCTCTCCCCCATTGAGAGCATGGCTATGACTAGATACCTAATGTATAAGAACAAGTTAAACAATATGGAAGACAAGAGGCTTCCTAAAATTGCTTCAAAATAGAATCATAACCACCATCGACTCAAGTGAGGATGGCATAAAGATGCTCGATCTTGGATAAACTATTGAGGAATCATGGAAGACACCATTTTGTAGAATAAAGATACTATTAAAAAAAACGCCAAATCAAAATTTAAGGAGAAAATGTGGTGTGATAAAGAGTTAGAGGAAAAAAGAAAATTAAGGTATTAGAAGGATGTAATCAACCCTAATCTAGAAGATCAAAATTATCTATATGTTTTAAGTGTAAAGAAAAAAATAAGCATTGTCAAGATAAGAACAAATTCTCACGAGCTCTATAGGGAAATTGGGCGTTGGTCAATTCCTAAAACGACATGGGATGAAAGAGTGTCACCATTGTGACACTAAGAAAGTTGAAGATGAAAATCACTTTCTCTTTGATTCTCTAGCCTATACCTATATTAGATCTCATTTTCAAAATATTTGTCACACTACCAACCTTCCTAACCTCTTAACTCAAGAAAAGTATGGTGATCTTGGAAAGCTTATCTTAATGCTTTTCGAGCACAAAAACAAAATTCTAAAGAATCGCAAGTAATCACTTACCCTCTTAAGGTCTGATAGACCAATTTGATCTTAGTAGAGGTTAGTCATAATCATCATCAATATATTAATACTTTATTAATGTTTAAATGTATTAATAATTTTATTAATATATTTTTAATTGATTAATTAATTAATTTTATTAATATTTTAATGTTGTTTTTTAATGTATTACTTTATTATTATATTATTAATATATAAGTATTGTATTAATGCTTTAACAATCAATTAAATGTATTAATTTATAATGTGTTAATCAATTGATGCAATATATTATTAAGGGATTTATTAAATAACTTGTTACATTAATACATTACATTATATATAATGTATAAATACTTTAATTTATAATTAAATTAAACTATTCATTAGAAAAATACAATAATACTTTAACATATTTATGTATTGATGGATTAATTAATAGATCATTACTATATTAATTAATTAATAGATTAGTACTTTAATGTATTTATGTAGTATCACATTAGTATTCATACATTATTAATGTATTATTTTAGTAATGTATTAATACTTTATTAATTTATTAATATTATACTAATGTATTAGTACTTTAATAATATTTTATTTTATTAATTATTATGTTACATTAATATATTACAATGCATTAATGTATTAATACTTATTATTATATTAATATAATAATTAATTAATACATTAATTATGGTTTTCTAACTGTATTTTTTTATCTTATAAACTTTCAACTACCAATAATCATTTTAGCCATTTATTCACTTTTCTAAATTAATGTATATCAACAACTTTTATAAAATAGTTATTGATAATAATTATTACAACTACATGAAGCCTCGTATTAAAATTTAAAATTGTTCACTATCTCTACTCAATGCAAAAAAACAAAGAGATACATGAATAATATTCATGCAACTGATACAAATTTCAGCGAACAAAATGCACAAAACCGACCTGCAGAAAGAGCGGAGGAGAACAGGAAGAGATTTCTTGTGAATAACCAACTTTGGGAATAAGCCGGTTGAGCTCCTCAGTCGGTAAAACGTCCACAAAATCATCGATGGCAGAATCTGTGACAGACTCAACCAGCACAACCCCCTCTCCGTTGCAGTTGATTTCCATACCCCCATCTGGGCTTCTTTTGAGTCTCCCTGCCATGGGATAAAAGGGCACCAGCACCTTACTCAGAGCTTCCTTGAGGATGTCCATTGAAAAGAAGTCGGGACTGCCATTTGGCCTGTAGAAATACACAGTTGGAGTATACGTTCTCGGAACAACCTGGTCTACATTTGACATCAAAAAATCTTCACTGTAATAATCATTGGAATCGAATTAGCTATTGTGGGCACAAGAACAATCGACGTTAGATGAAAAACAAAGTATGTTTATAGATCACCAAAATGAAATATCGAACGTTTGATGAGAATGGAACATGAGTTCCATTTATAAAAGCATCTCCCTCCAGTTGTGGGGATGGATGGATGGACGCTCTGCAGTGAAAGGTGGCGACTAAGTGCAGAAGAGATAAATATGTTTTATCCCCACACTTACTTTCACTCATACATGCAGTAAATATGTTATCTCATATGAAAGGACATTAAGTAAAACATAAATGGAGCAGAAGTGACATATTGGATAAAATATAAATAAAGTAAGGTCAGGCTAAGATATTAAGTAAAATATATTATGTTTTACTTAGTATCTCTTCCCACTCCATTTATGTTTTACTTAATATTTCTATTCTCATTTTAAATATTATTTATTTAATATTTCTTTTATTTTCATTTATGTTTTATCAAATATCTTCAGCGTTGGCTGTCATTAAAAGAGAAACACTAATGTATCAACACCAGTTTAATTTAAAGATAAGAAAATTAAATCTTATCTTTGATGATGGATTACATTTGTTTGGTTTTAAAGTTTATTTGTAAATTGTTAGGATGAATCTTAAAGAATACCACCAAAAAATATTAAACTTTATTATTTATATTTTAAATAAAATTTGTTTGGTTTGAAAGTTTATTTGTAAACTGTTAGGATGAATCTTAAAGAATAGCACCAAAAAATATTAAACTTTATTATTTATATTTTAAATAATATCTAGTATCACACTGTTTATGTTTTACCTAATATTTCTAACTGAGTGAGTTTACTGGGAGCAATCTTTCCTTCTAGTTATTTTTCAGGTAGGTTTTTGGACAATGCAGTTTTAAATTTCTAACCAATCCAGAACTCTAGTGGATTTTCTGAACATCTGGGTTGATTTAAAATGGAACAAAACCACTGAAATAAAGTTTTGAGATGCATGAAACTTTGATCCATACAAAACCAGATTATTCCTAAAAACCCATTTTTTATCTGAAAAACTAATCTATTTACTCCAAAATTAACTTACTCCATATTTCTAACCACTGTTTATGTTTTACCTAATATTTCTAACCAACTTTATTATATTAAAAGCCAGGTCATATTAAAAAAAAACATTACAATTTCAGTTCAATTTAAAGATAGGAAAGCTGAGTGCATTTATAAGTTTTACATTTATAAGTTTTAAGAAATAAATGCTTGAAGATCATAATAATAATAATGTACCTCGAAACGGGACGTGTATAATTACAGTCCATTCGGTCGAAATGTTACAATTGCATTCAGTTGTATTAAATGTGAAGAGTTGTGCGCCTTAAACTCCATTACAAGGAAAAACCAACGATTTGGGCTATCAATAACTAGCTTGCTTAGCAGGTTTTGGATTGTCTTGTATATACATCGGATATATTTGATAGCATATTAAAACCTCCATAGCAAGTTGGTTATTGATAATCAACAATTTGAATTAACAATATACAACCTGCTGAGTAGCATTGAAGGCTGCACAATAAGATATACAGATAACCAATGACAACAATCAGTTCAAATCAGTATATACACCGTAGGATATACAGATAGCCAGTGACAACAATCAGTTCAAATCAGTCAGGGCAGTTAATGAGATAGCCAATGACAGCAATCAGTCAGGACAGTTAATGGGTACGCATTGGAAAGACCAGTGGGCAGGTACCAGCAATCACTTCAACGTTTTGGCAGGATCCACCAGGTTCTCTACCCACAACCTCACTTCAAACACTTCATTGTCTCGGGAGTCGGCAGGATATACATGGTTCCCTGCCCACTGTCCCAGAACTTCACTTTACTGTTCCATCTCCAGAACCTCACTTTACTGTTCCAGCAAGATGAGAAGGATTTATTAGTAAAAAAAGTTTGTAGTCTATATGTTTTATGTTTTACTTTTTGGTAGTTTTTTTTAATTTTTTTTTGTTTGATTTTGTTCGAAATTTGGTGAAGTATGGTTGGATCTGTCCATTTGAGTGGCTAAGTTCCTATAATCTAAATGTTTCATCCAAATTTTCAGCACCTGAATTTATTTATCTATTCAAAAATGCAATTTAAACAACAGAAAATAATTATTTTATCTAAATTTACATAACAGGATTCTTGATAAAAACCTCACAAAATAGAAAGTTTAGCGGACTCTATAAAAAAATTAAATATACTTTAATGTTCCAACTAAATGAAAAAAATTTATTCTTAAAAATTAAAAATTTTATATTTTTATATTTTTTGGTTTACCAATTATCAAAATTTGGTTTGGTTATGTAATTTTTTGCCCAAATTTAAATTTTCATTGTTAAAATTATATTTTTGATAAAAAGGGTGGAAATGGATCACAGGGAGACCATGGGGGAAGAAGAGGTGCATAGGGATCAAATTGAGGCTTGTAAGTAGGTTTGTACCCACCATCTAAGGGCGCATGCATGGAGGGAGGCTGCTTCTACGTTGCCGGAGTTGCTTCTACTCCACGCACCCAATGGATCCAGGTTCAATTCCTAAGCCATAGCCAGCCCGGCAGTCAGAGTTCTTCCCTCGTAGCCCGCCAGGAATATCCATAACCTCAGGTTCCTATTGCTGTTCATTCCAGGTCTATGTTCAGACCTAAAGAAGAATCTGCTGAGGTGAGTGAGGCTGAGACAGGTGAAGGGGGAGAAGGAGATGCTTGGGATCAAATAGAAGGAGATGCTTGGGAGGTGAGTAGGGATCAAATAGAGGCCATGGAAACCATATTCTGAAAAACTCTTTAACTAGATTATGCAATCTCAACTACTTATAATTGAAATTCTTGTAATTGTTATAGTATTTTATAGAAAGTTTTACTTAGAGAAAGTTTAAAAATAGAAATGATCTAAATATTTTATTTTTAATTTTTTTTTAGAAGTCCAGTTTTATTTAAAAGATCACAATTTTTTTTTTTAAATCCATGGTTGAGATGGTATAATCCATTTCAAAAATACAATTTCAACTATAAAAAAATATTATAATTTTACCAATATTTATATATTCTATTTCCTAATTAATTAAGAAAAAATCTCAAAATATAAAATGTTGAATGTTTTGTTTAAAATATGACCATTTTAAAAAAAAATCCATGGTTGAGATGGTATAATCCATTTCAAAAATACAATTTCAATCATAAAAAATTATAATTTTACCAATTTTTATATATTCTATTTCCTAATTAATTAAGAAAAAATCTCAAAATATAAAATGTTGAATAAATAAGGACTTAAATATTCTAAAGTATACTTAATATAATTTATAAAGTAACATATAAATATTTGAATTCAAATAATTGCAATATGTTCATAGTAACTTTATTTTATGGGGCTAATATCCAATGTGCTAAGCAATAGTGAATGTGGGGCATGTGAGTCTATATGCTACATGTTGCACATTTGATTTTTGGAGTTTTTATGAGGCTATCTATTTTTAATGAAATCGAGAGATCGATTTTGTGTAATTTAAGTGTTCTGATGGATTTTAACATTGTTGAATCCATGTATGTATTCAAAAATGCAATTTAAACAACAAATCATGGTGATTTCACAAAATAATGTTTAGCTCGATTCCAATAAAATTTTCAAAAAGTCTGAGTTTGTGTAATTTAAGTGTTTTGATGGATTTTAACATTGTTGAATCCATGTATACATTCAAAAATGCAATTTAAACAACAAATCATGGAGATTTCACAAAAAAATGTTTAGCTGGATTCCAATAAAAATTTCAAAAAGTCTAATGTTTAAACAACACCTATATATAATGGAGTCCACATAACTTTTTATTATTTAAAAAAAAATTTATTAGTTTTTTATTATTATTAACGTGTTAAGTTACATGAACATCTCCCCATATATATATATATATATAATTCTTATTCTTATTATTATTTAAATGCTTTATGTTACATGAACATCTTTCATATTGGACTTAGAGCATCTCTAAGCTCAATAAATTATTAAAATAATAATAAAAAAATATTATTTGGACTATGTTACACACATTAAATTGAACATCTTAATAATTATTGTAGTTTTGATATATAATTATTTTTTTAATATATTTAAAAAATGAAATATTTTAATATACATTAATATATTCTATAATATTAATATATTATAAAATATTTTAATATATTAAAAGATATATATTGGTTTGAATTTGCTCTATTTGAATTTTTCCTAACTTAATAGATCACCAGGACAATGTAGTGGTTATGGAGGTCTTAATATATTATAAAATATATTAATATATTGAAAAATCTATTAATATGTTTTAATATTTTAATATTAATTTATTAAACTAGCATAGATCCATTTTAACCCTAGATGTATCAAGTGCCCAGGTGAATCAAATCTCTTGAGGTGAAAACCATTTTTAGAGTGCAAAACTTGAGGAAAAGTTAAATGTTTGCACCTCTAGAGATTTGATCCCTCTTGGCTCTTAAATGAATATATAAGGTTAACATGAATATATGGTCCTTTAATTATTAAATAGTTTATATTGTAAATAAAAAATAATATATGGAATATTTTATATTAATTTATTATTACATAATATATAATTAATATTAAAAACCATATTTTTTGTATTATTAATAAGTATAAAATTAATAAGTAAAAGTAAACCTATATACACTACTTCTTGAATATACACTACTCAACAATAGGTCATCATGGTATGCCTCTGAAAGCCTAGCAATTTGAGTATATTGGGTCATCCATGGCTTACGTTGTTGGAGGGAGTGACCTCCCTGCCCCTCCCACCTCTGAGATTCATACTTTTCGAGCTCTTGTGCCCTCTATTGGAAAATCTTCTAAAACCCCACCTTCATGATTTATGAAAAAATTGGATGAAATTCCAAAGTCAACTATGCACTCTACCACCTCTCACCAAATGGTTCTGAAAAACCTAGATGAAATTCCAAAGTTAACTATGCACTCTACGACCTCTCACCAAATGGTTCTGAAAATGGTTGATAAATGTTTGAACGGCTAGCTCACTGGAATCTAGTCGCCCCCATGACTAATGGCCATTTGGGTGGACAAGAGTTGGATACCTCTCATGAAAGGTGAGGTCTCTCATTTCTTCTATGGTTGAGGGTTTTATGCCTTTCTTGTTTAGGCTAAAGAGGATCGGGATTTAATATTTAGGCATGGACCTTATTTTCTCGTCTCCCGAAGAGTGTGTCTCAATAGATGGAATATGTACCTTAGTATTGAGAATGGAATTCCCTCAACAGTCTTGGTTTGTGTTTGCTTGCCACATTTTCCTCTCTACTATTGGAATGAGGATATTGTGTAGTGTATTAGAAATACCCTTGGAAAGTATATCGATCAATCTGAACCACAAGATGGAATGTTTTCTTATGATCATATATGTGTTGAATTGGATCTGGAGAAGGGTTTATTGGAATAATTTCAACTAAACCTAGATAATTGGAAGCACATCTGATCAATGGAGTACGAGAAACTTCTGTTCAAATGTAAGGTGTGCCACATATATGGCCATTTTGCGAAGAACCACACCAAAAACACCCCCCTTGAACAAGGACCTCAAGATAAGGATGAACAATGGCAACAACCGAAGAATAAATGACCTACTAATAAACAAGTATCCCCTTATTCTCAGCCCAAGAAAGCTCCACCTTATACAACAAATTCAAAGCCTTCCAGCTCAAGGAAATCATCTAGGAAACTATAATTCTCTATGGATCTAGGGAACATCAATAAAAATGACCCATTGAATCAAGCCAAATGATTAAAAACCGTCGCTAACAAGAACATGTATGAAATATTGTCTCAACGAGAAAATGCCCCTAACATAAAAATGTTAGCAGATCATAGTTTAAATGCTAGAATCTCATTTGAAATGCCAATTTTGGAAGAAAACCTTGAAATGATCCCCTCACAACAAAGCAATATATCTCATCATGAAGATGAGATTGATCTGATAACACTAGTTGTTTATTAGTCTTACTTATCTTCAATCTAGGGAGGTGATCAATATTGTGAATGTTTATAGTATATCAAGAAAAAAAAAGAATTTTGGGATATTCTCTCATATTTAATGGACCCATGCTATTGGGAGCACAACATAGTGGAAAGATATTTTAACACTACTCTCAGTCAAGGAAAGAAAAATGGTGGCAATATTGCAAGGGATTCAAATAGGGGAAGGAAAGATGATCTAATTTCCCTATTTGACCTAGTAAATATTAAACCCTCCAAAGGATTGTACACTTGTTCAAATTAAAGATTGAGACTAGAACATATTATGGCAAGGATAGATCATTTTCTGGTTCATGACACTTTTTTAGAAAGCAATCTCTCAATTTCATCTCAAATTCTCTCCTAGGCATCATCGTATCACATAACCATCTCTTTACTTTTATTAGAGGCTCCTGATTTTGGTCCTATCCCAATTATATTTAACCCCCTATGGATGCAAGACAAATCAGTCTATGATTTAATTTCAAAAACTTGGAGCAAGTGGTTGGTCAAATCCCTTGTTCATATTTGGGAATAGAATCAAAACAAAACCAAAGTTATTAAAGGAGTGGGCCAAGCACTCTTTCAGGTATTCAGACCGAGAGATCAAATTTCTAAGAGAAAAAACGAATCTTATTCAAGATAGAATAGATATTGAACAAATCACTATGGATTTGCTAGCTAAGGAAAAACATACCTTTCAAAAATATCAAAAGGCCCTTAGAGAAAAGGAAGAGAAGTGGAGGTTAAAACATATAAGTCTTTGGCTAAAAGCAAGAGACAAAACCACTCAATTTTTTTTCGCAAAAAAGAAAGGGCTCAACTATGGAGAAACAATGCCAAGGAAATTACCACAACATATGGAGTGAGTCTAAGTTCATTTGAAAAGATAAAAGAGGTGGCTTTCTCTCATTTTTGAAGATTTGTACAGAGAAAAAGATGGAGCTAACTGAGAGGGCACAGACATAATGATGGAAACTATTCCCTCCCTGATTTTTGTATAGGACAATGATAGTATAATTCAATAAATCACTAACGAAGAGGTATTGAATGCATTAAGGCACCTTTCCCTGACAAAGCACCTGGACTAAATGGGTTTTCAATCCATTTTTACAGACACTATTGGAATATCATCAAATTCCATTTAATTGACTGCTGCAGTATGTTCATTGGTCTTCCAGAATGGGAGGGGGAACAAATTCATATTTTTTGGCCCTAATCCCTAAAGAGGTAAATCCATCCACATTTTATCGATTCCAATGAATATTAATATGCAATGCGTCTTATAAGATCATGACAAAAATATTTTGCAACAAGCTAAAAAAAAATCCTTCCAAATATTATCTTAGAAAATCAAGGAGGATTTATGAAAAAAAGACAGATGACGAACAAAATTATTATGGTACAAGAGGTGAATCCTTCTATCCAATCAAGAGGGGGAAGGTATAATCATAAATATCAACATGTTTAATGTCTTTGATTCGTTTACACATTCCATTCTTTATGATCTCCAAAACAAAATGGTTTTTTCTCTAAAATTTTCCGATGGATCTCAACCAACATAAGCGAATGGTGGATTGCGAGATCAACTTACTTTTTTTTAAAGAAACTAGGGGCCTTCACCAAGGCTTTCTATTATCGGTTCTTCTCTATATCATAATGGTTGAATCCATGAGTAGAAAGTTGGATTTTGAATGGAGAATTGATAATTTTCCAAGAATCAAAGAAGTTAGAGGAGTGAAAAGTATCAATCACTTTTAGTTCGTTGATGATATTTTGTTGCTCGGGGGAACCTCCTCTATTATGGATTCTAGGTTCAGTTTTTTTTGGACTTATTTGTTAGGGTTTCAAGAAGGTTGATTAACAACAATAAGAATCAAATATATGTCTAGAATGTAAACAAAGTTATGCTTATTATTCTCTCTAGGATATTCATCTTTCCTTTTCAAGAAGGGTGGCACTTCTTTATATATCTGTGAATTCCTATTAGCTTGCAACCTTCTTCTTATAAATTGTGGTAATAAGTATTGAAAAATACCAAAACTAAATTAAATCAATGGGGGGCACATTGGTTAAACCCATTTGGTCGCCTTGTCCTTGTAAAATCCATGCTTTCATCTCTACTCATCTTTCAGTATTTTACAATGCTTTCCCCAATATGCATTAAGAAGTCCTTTGTGCAAGAACTGGGTAAATTTCTATGGAAATGTAGTAAACCAAACCTTAAAAGATATCACTTTGTGTACTGGACAGTTTTCAAAGCCCGTAAGATCCATTAATCTCTTGGTATAAAGGACCCATCATTAATGAATCTTGTTATGGGAGCTAATATTCTCTGGAGATTGATCATGGGTTAGTATGATTGGTGGAAAACGGTCTTGCACAAAAAATATTTTGAATGGGATCAACCCAAAAACCTTCCAAGATTTAGAGGAAATAGGGGAAAGAACATCCACTTATCTAAAGAATCTGCAAGAAATACACAATGCTCCAAAGACCCAAATGTCAAGTCATAAACCACCATCCAGAGCCACAAATATAAATGATTGAATCACTACATGGAAGAATTCATTGCCCGAGCCTTAATGAAACCTTGTAGTTGTATGATTTGAAGCATTGATTCATAATTATGCATGAAATATGGTTGGGGCATGTAACATGGGAGTGATCATTTCACATAAAGAATGGAACTAAGAGATATGACACCCTAACTATGAGCCATGTTCCCCTTTAAGGAGAAAATACACGAGTTGACTTATATATTCATGGGATTGGTTGGTGGTAAACCTTGTTATTAATAACAATAGACCTCTATTTTCCTAAGGTTTCCTTATTTGCATAATTTTCATCTTGAGAGTTGTTTTACCAAGACACATGATAGAACATGACATTGGGAACGAAATTCAGAGCTTGTATGCTTCTAACAAATATCAATGCTAACTTGAAATCCAATGGATCCCAAGACCATATGTCCTATAACATTATTTGAATCCCCCTCTACAATTAGATTTTGAATATAAAGAATACTAGCTAGATTCAATCCTTGCAAGAGTGCATAAGCTTCAACTTAGTTTTTTGAAGAGATGTGTGGGCTCTAGGCATATGTAAATTCCCTCTAGGGTTATTGATAACCTCTCCCACACCCACCACCCCAAGATTTCATTTCGAAGCACCATCAAAACAAAGAAAAAAGGAATTCTAAAGTGAAATCCATTATTGGAAGTCTTGAGGTTTCATATGAAGATGCAAGTAGGACTGAGAAATTGCTTGCACAAAGTTTGGAAGAGATATATTGATATTTAATTGTCATACCATTGTGATTCTTCCTTATCTATATCTTGATCCACTAAGAGATAGATTCAACTGGACTTGAAATGATATGCCAATAAATAGCTTGCTTTAACTGCCACTATCTCAAGGTGCGACAAGGAATTTTGAAAAATGGAATGATTTATGGCTAACCAAACCTTCCAATAGACATATTTTGGTAGAGCTACCAAGACTCTCCCTTATACTTTAGATGTCACTCCATATGTGCAAGGACGATTATCCATATATAAAGTCATTAGAGATGTCATTCCAATTATCCAAAAACAAATGACATGGATTCTTGGCAATGGTCAAAGCACTAATTAGTGGCATGATATTATTATGGGACAACAACCATTATTGAACTTACAAGAACTTCTTCCTTTAAAAGAATGGATGGATAGTAATGGAAAAATATCTCTTTTTAACATCTTCTCCTGGTCCAAACCATGGGGTGGGATTTTGGTGATTCCCTTCTTCACTTGTTTTCTCTAGTGGTCTCTATAGAGACACATTTGAAGGGTTGTGCTCCTAGGAGTATTGACGATCATGATTACAGGGTGTGGGGACCAATTTAATTCTCAATGAAACATGGATATGAGAAGAAACTCATTCAATCCTTGCTTCCTATGAAATATGGGATCTGTCATAAAACATGGCACCCATATGGCCTACCGTAAATCAACATTTTTTGTTGGGACCTTGCCCATGGTAAGAGTTTGACAACAAAAAGTTTGAGCAAGAGAGGAATTCAAGACCTCTCCAAGTGTGTTCTCTATCTCTCTAATGCAAACTCATACTATCATTTATTTGTTAAATGTGAGTACACTTCAAGGGTTTAGCTTTCAACTATTAATGGGATCAAATAAGTACTTAGACAACCTTCATCTTGGAAACAATTGTTTGATAACTAGCAGAGTTTCTATTTAGCATCCTTTAAATCAAAACCTATTTTAATTTAAATTATTACTATTAAATATAATTTTTGTGTTTATAATCCTGATTCTTTATATTGTCATAAGAAAAGTATATAAAAATCTTGTTATTGGCCTATCACTAGGGAAACCAAATCAAAAGCGATGCATCAAATTGTTTGTGGTAATCTATCGATTTTTCCTATTTTGATAATTATGAGGTGGGATTGAGATCCCTAAGCCTCCTAGACTAAACAAAAGACTGAAAAAACTGATAATCATAAAAACTAAGTAGAGGGTTGGTCGTCATCTGAAAGCACCCGGGCTTGAGGTAGATTGACTTGCGAGAGATCTAATCCCTCTATCTTTTTAGCCATCATGTTCATCTTGTGGTTGTGGAGGTTGATCCATCCTTGAATTTCATCGAGCTACAATAGAATCTCGTTCTTATCCTCTTGTCGATCATCAATCACACGACCCAACAGAAGCTTCAAGTGCCAATAAATGTCCATAGTCTTCAAGTACTAGGAGACCCTTGACCTTGTGTTACCAGTGTCTGGGATCCATGAGCTAACATAGTCAAGCACCTCTTCATCTGAGACAAAGTACCTTAGATTGTGAACATTATCCTCTTCTAAGCCTATCTAGGCCCAAATGTGGGGAGGAGTGTGGGATTGATAAGATTCATATGAGTCTTTTGTTGTAGAGGCTAGATGGGAACCAGAGCTCCCCATATGTTTTCGTGAAGAGCCTCCTCGAGCATTATGAGAGTGGCTTCCACAAGCCATTGGAGTCGGTGTGAAAAGGAAGAGAGATGAGAGGATGGGGAGTGAGTGAGCCAAAGTCAAGGGGGTGATGCAGAGGGGAGGGTGAGAAAGGATGAACAAAGTGAAGCAAAGGTGACAGGACCAAATTCGAAGGGGAGCATGTATTAAATAACATGTTGATGATTCGAAGAAACAAGTAAGGGTTTTGTCATAATGAGTGAAGTGAGGGCTAGTAATTGGAGTAATAGCAGAGGGATTTCCCATAATGAAGTGTAGGATGAGAGGGACATACCAGGTGAGTGTGAGGTACCAGTGGAACATCATAGCCAGAGAACGAGTGTGATGATCGCCTTGATCCATGAACCAATAATTACATGTCGAGGTGGTGTAACAATGTCACATGTGGTGAGGCGAATTCAGTGGTTGGAGGGTGAAAGGAGCCAACGGGATGAGAGGACATGTGGAGGTCTGTCTCAGACAACAGCCCCACGAATAGTCTCTTCCCTGTCACTTGATACTGGGGAGCGTGGTCTGCTTAGGCCAGGGAAATGAAGTTAGTATGTAGGGGGGAGAGGGAGACATGGTCCCAGGTGAGGTCCAGAGAATTTTCACCTCTCTCGATTCCCTTTTTGGCCAAACGGTCAGAAAGTTTCTTGGTTGAGCACTTCACATGAGAGGGTATAATGGCCTCAATCTTAGATGAGAGGGAATGGATGTGCTCAGGGGTATATTTGAGTCTCCAACTTGAGGTTATTTTATGTAAGGGGGTGTCACACTAGAGCTTGTAAAACATATGGATGATGAGTTGGGATTCTCCCTCTATGATGAGCATATGATAGCATTCCTAGAAAACAATGTTGAGGA
This sequence comes from Picea sitchensis, assembly GCA_010110895.2. Taxonomy (NCBI): domain Eukaryota; kingdom Viridiplantae; phylum Streptophyta; class Pinopsida; order Pinales; family Pinaceae; genus Picea; species Picea sitchensis. Next base: position 155,976 of record SNQJ01S0064527.1, read on the forward strand.
AAACTTTCAGTGCCTAAAGTTAAAATACATTGTTTCTTTCAACTCCAATGGAGCTAGCATATATTTGGATGATGTGCCCCAAGTTGTTGTGGAAAAATCTTCCAAAATTGGATGGGCTTGGGTTACCTTTGGAAGCTCCATCGAAGTTTGTCTTGAGGAAGAAAGATGGGGGAGGGGAGTAGGTCGAGGGGGAGGTGGTGCTGAGGGTGGGGGAGGTGATGTTGAGGGTGGGGGGAGTGGCAAGGGGTAAAGGTTGAGGCTTTGTAGAATGCTAATCTCTTGCATGGATAATTTCCAATCCTGAGGGGACCATATAGATGTGAGTGTTGTTTCTCTGATGTGCTTCTTGATTTTGGATAAGGTTGCATATTCAGTAGAGGAATCATTTTTAAAGATACAATGATTTATTTTCTTCCAAATTACCCATAAGAGAAATCCACGAAGGCTCTTCCATGATTGATTGACAATAGGATTGGAGAAAGCTATCGGCCTCCACTATTCGATTGTGGAAGAGAGGTTGTCTCTGTAGTGATATATTGTTCTGAAGAGGAGAGTGGCTTGATCCCAAAGAGATGGGGAGAAACGACATGAGTTGAGTAGGTGTTCCACTGTCTCCCTATTGGTATGGTAGAGAAAGAAGTAAGTCGAGCCCTGAAAGCAACGTTTTAGGAGATTTTCCCAAGTTAGGATTTTTCCTCTGCTAAGGAGACAAAGAAAGAAGGAGACCTTTGGCCATAACTATTGAGTCCATATTCTACTCCATAGATCCTGCGTTGGGATGTGAAGATATCATGTAATGAGATGATAAGCCTCTTTTAGGGTGTATCATCCCACTGATTTGTATCCTCATCTGAGGATGTCTTTCCCTGTTTGAATAGAAACATTTCCCTTCCTAGTTCCATCCCAAAGGAGTCCCATTCTGTTTGGGGAGGGGGGGCTCCATAGCTCTTTGGGAAGCCACGTTCTCCATATATATTGGTGATTGGGGCGAGCCAATATTGGTGAGTACACAACTTTTTTTGGGCTGTCATTCTGTCTCTGAGCATTGTAGTGTAGGATTTTGGATTAGAGGAGGAAGTTGCTGCCAAGTGTCTTCCCCAAAAAAGGTTGATTTCCTAGAAGCAGTGGGAGTGAATGAAATGTTTGTTTTTCTAGGCCGCATTCCATATGATGGATCCCGTTATATTACCTGAAACTCTAATGAGATTTTGAGTGTTTATTTGGGGGAAATATTTCCAGTGCCAGAGGCATGCCCAGAGTGTGTCTTTGGAGGTTATCCATCTCCACCATGTTTTGGCTCCCAGAACTGAGCTTAAGGTTTCAATATCTTTGATTCCCAATCCTCTTTTGAGTTTGGGGAGACAAAGTTTGTCCTAGGAAACAAGTGCCCACTTCAGGTATGATGCGGGTTTCAAACAACTTTCATAATAGATTTAGGTGCAACCAGGGCTGAAAATAAGTAGAGGGGCATGGCTTGGAGAATGGATTTGAGTAGGACTAATCGTCCTGGTGCATTGAGCACTCTGAAAGACCAATTGGATAACTTCTTGTTCATCCGAGCAATGAGTTATTCCCAAGATGAGTTATGGAGTCTGTTGTCGATGAGAGGGGCATCGAGGTACTTGGGCAGAAGGGGGATTCTTTGAAAGCCTATAATCAGGGATATGTTGATGTGTATTGTAGGTGCAATATTAAAGAAGAAAAAATGAGATTTAGAAAGATTGATAGATTTACTTGAGGCTTTTGTCAAATATGAAAGAATTTGTTGAATGATTCTAGCTTCATTAACTGTGGGCTGAGCCATTATCATTGTGTCGTCAACAAAATGTTGATTGGAGATCGATTGTTCTTCATTGTTGATATGAGGTCTCATATTCTACTTTGTTCTTCATGTTGGAATCTGTGCATGGCCGATATGGAAAATGTATTGAAGTCTAACCACCAGTTTTTGACATTAGAGAGGAATTTGGGGTGGTTTACCCAAAAGATTTCAAAGTGAAAAGGATGATTGAGGGTGTTATCCCCTACCCTAGGTATAACTAAGGAGATCACATCTCAAGGCCGACATATCCTATACATGGAGTACCGAGAGTCAGAGAATTTGAGCATGACCTCGGAGGGCCCCTCTTTTCTTCTTTGCAACCCATTTATCAACAACAACAATATCCATCCCACTAGCCTAGTCCTGAAGTAGCAATAAGTCTTTCTCCATGAGGTAATGAGTCCAGGAATCATTGTATGTGTCACTCTGATTCTTGAATCACTTTAATATGTTGCATTGAATTCTCTTTCATTTCATAACGTTTTCTTGGAAATTATGCTCTTTGACTTGTTCATACCTGGAAGGGTGACATGATGCCCTAGTAAGTTGATCTCCCTTTAGGATGGGTGGCCACTGGGTGCGTCTGTGAAAGGTCATCATTCATTCCCTTCATACTTACCACTTTCCATCGTTTTTCCTCCTATCTTCCCATACCTTTGTTAGAGCATTGGGATTGGCCACACTAGGAATTCCCATACCTTTGTTAGAGCATTGGGATTGGCTTGCAACACTAGGAATCTGTTGCAAAATTCCTTTCCTTGTAAAGGAAGGCTAAAGGCTCCAGAGGGTAAAAAAGTAGTTTCCCACGAAGTTAAAACTTTGAAACCTTTGAGATGTTTTGCTTCCTGTGGATCCCAGGAAACAATAAAAAGATTCTCATAGCAGGGGAACCTATAAGATAAATACACACCCCAGCACTAGTTGGGTGTGGATAGGAAGTCTCATCATGAGCTCTAATCTATTATGACCATGGGAATGTAGCAATATGACACTATGATCCAGGGATATTGGTGGCCACCCACCCATTCCACTGACCCCAACATTGTTTTCAGCTTTTCTGGCCGTGACCATTTTAGCTAATATCCCTCGAACTTTCGGCCATTTCCGAGGTCTCAAATGATGCTTTGAGTATTTTCTATCGCGAAAATAACATTCTATCTGCAATATTTTCCTCGAGCATTGCAGGTGCAATTCCATTCCTTCCAACAGTTATCATGCTCTAAAACGGGCGATCAGATGTAAAGTTACGGACTTTAAAGTTGATGCACCAACTTTACCCAAATAAATACCCATGACTTTGGCGCCCATCTCCCCTAGTGGTTAGGTTTTGATGTCTAGGAATTTCATGGCATCCTGCTTTATTGTAAAGGGTCTCTGTGAGTCTCATTGTAATCATCTTCCTCACGGATAAAGTGAGTAGTGGCCACATCTTCCTTAGAGATAAGCTACCAGCCTAGCTTAGTCAGATTTCCATCTCCACCGTAGTTATTCTCACCATTTGTTATTAATGAAATGAAGTCTTATTTTCACTACATCTCCTATGGTTTATGTGTGTATTCTATTTATTTCATTGTGTTCCTACATACAATTTGATCAAGCAGAATGTGAGCGGCCCGCTTCATTCTCGATCCTTTCTAAGGTCCCTAAATCTAGATCGGGTATAAGGAGTCAGCTCGATCAGTTGAACCTTGCGTGACATCATCCTTGCAAACCCCGGCATCCTACCATGGGGGAAGAAAAGAAAGATGAGGGCAGACCATCAGTTTTTCCGAGGGAGGTCTCGAGAAATGTATGAATGCATGATACAATCTCTGTCTGTGATTCTTCAACTGATTCTGACTGGCGGTGCATCGGCATCCAGAATCCACTCTGGAGGTGCACTCCTTTTAAGGTACAAGTAAACTTTGATATCACTTTATTTGAAGCCAAATAGGATGATGTCAGAGATAGATGGCTTTTCTGAATCATAGAAGATATTTCGGGCTTCTGGGCGACTTTTCCGACCGAGAAAAATATTATTTCAGACTTCAAAGATCAGTTAAGGATCCATGGGAAAACCCAATTGAGTGGGGGTAAGAGGAGAGGAGAACCTCTTTGTTCCTACTGCACTCCACTTGAATTTTTTCTCCGACGCCGCATCAAGGAACAACAATATTACCCTTTGGGAGCTATGAGGACAAATAAATACAATGGAATACCGGTGCTAGCGGACTACAGAGCATGAGATAATCAGCTTCATACCTCAGCACACAAATTTGGTTATCAAAGATTCAGTGAAACATTTGTTGTTAAAGTACTGCATTTGTCTGCATAGATACATTCAGAGGAAATGGAGTTCCTCGACATCTCCCTACTCGTGTGGTATACCGATATGCCCAGCCAAGATTGAGCAGAAGTTCAAATGGAAGAAGCGAGACTTTGGTCCAGAATCAGGTAATTCCCAAACCAAGAAAACAAAGGATTCAAGCTGAAGCAAGTAAGGCACGGTAGACAACCCGGCCAGCCATAAGCAGTCAACACTCAATAAGCCAAAAAAGGACAGCTGAAGTGGTGGAGTTCCATAAGATCTCCCCACTCACACAAGTGAGTGTCGGGCCAAGCAACCACTAGTAGCCGACTTGAAGGCTTATGAATCGGATGAATGCTCCGACTCTAAATCATAACCTGACAAGGGGAATGACAGCGATTACCATGTTGCCCACCACCATACAAAGATCCGGTATGAGGAACCAAGGTCCAGACGCCTCTTCCATTCCAAAATGTTGGTAAAGGGTTCCCAGCTTTATCACGATGGGAGCAAGAACTCTATATCTCTCAGAGAGGTCGTAGCGGTTAATACACCACAACACCCACAACCATACACTATCGAGTGGTTGCACCAAGGATTGGACCTCCGCTACTAACAATGTCGCTTTCCTACAACATCAAGCCCTTCATTTAATGGAGGTATTATGTATCATTCTCGAAGGTTTCATGTAATATTAGGCCAACCGTATTCTGTAGCTTACACGTTGTGTAAGGAGTCCAGCCTCGTGGTTGTGGTTATCACTTTGGGCAATAAGTTGTGCAGGATACCGAAGATAGCACCACATACCACCATCTCTTTGGTTACAAAAAAAACAATGCAGTAAGCTCATATCCAAAAACAGGAATGAGCCTGGATGATCCACTCTCGTGTGAGCGGAAGACTCCGTGGGCCATGACTCCCAGACAAGGCCCCACGCATCAGTAAAAACAACAAGGATAAGGTCGGAGGAGTACTTAGACATCTTTCACCATCGTTGTGGGTGCCCTACACGCTGGGGTTGGGGCACCCCATCGATCTGGGACCCAGTACCACCACCGCCAATGGACTCCACTTCCACCGGTCAGCTCATTCTGAGGAATGACGAAATCAAGAGTGTTGCACTCGTGGAGTCAAGGTGTGTGAAAGGTCATCCTACCGAGTTCACTCGCGGGAGCCTCGAATGACAAGTGTAGAAGGATGGACTTAGACTTCAGATTGACTATCTAGTAATCAACAAGACTACTCACTGAATAGGTACCGGACCACTGATTGATGACCTCCGACCAACCTATGGAAAATATTTCAGCAGAAGATCACTTGAAGTCTCAGGTATCACCAGTACCATAATCAACCCTCCATGTGGAAGACCGATTCAAATCCATATGAGGGTCTTTTGTACTTATTGGTCATGTTCTTCTGGTTGACGAACCTTTACAACTCCTTCATAGGCTAATGGAATACATCTTTATGCCATCTTACCAACTTCCATTTGTGGTATATTTGGATGACATTCATCTTCAACAGAACTTGGGAAGACCACCTTCCACTATATCCATATGCCCTTCCAAACACAAGGGCTACACAAGTTGTGTGCAAATTTGAGAAAATGCACTTTTGGCATAACCTAGGTTTAGTATCCTGGGATACATTATTGATGAGGAAGGGGTGCATCCAGAATAAAGATCCAAGTCATCTCGGATTGGCCAGCCACCTAATTCTATCAGAGTCTCAACTTTTAGGTCTCTACAATTTCACCCATGTGCCTAGGTTAGATTCTCAGACTACTAGCTCCCTTTGAGTCAAGTCACTAAGGGAGGAGCTTAAAGCAAAATTCTTGTCCGAATCTCAAATGTATAGCTTCCGGGAGTTGAAGCATCGCCTCTACTCTTCACCATTGCTCACATTACCAGAATTGCAATAACCATTTGAGATCGGTGATGCATGCCTCCCACTCATGCTATTAAAGGGCCCCATCGAACATGGGCATCCAGCAGAGATATCATGCTGAGGCTAATTCTCTCCCATATATCCTATATCCCACTTTATGACAAAGAAATGTATCTACTGTGAAGGCTTGTCTAATGGAAGCTATCACATTTTAAAAGGAAACCCAATATCCATACCACCACCCCTCAGAGTTCATATACAGGTAAGGGAAGAGCGTAACGATCACCATCATGGTCCACATACCTCCGCAATGGGCTTCATTTGAACGTTAAGTACAGGAAATGCAGCACCAATAATGTTTTAGATTGCCTCAACCGACCACCCATCATGGTGCTAACCATTGTGCTCAACTCTGTGGGTACGACTGATTGGCTGCTTCTCTACACAAGTAATCTAGAATTCCACACATACAATACACCTTTGAGGGTAAGCAAGTTCCCAATTTTCTATACCCTCCAGATAGCCTCATTTGTCACTTGGGACTCTTTGTGTTCCTTCAAGCGAAGCGCATAAGATGTGATTTGGGAGGCGACTTATAGTCGAAGCCGTTGGGCATTTCCCGGTCGAAAACCGTATGCGATCGCAAAGTATTTCTATTGGCGTAACCTTCGGCGTCGGGAAGTACATCAAGTCCCGTGATCGGCTTGGCGCTTACTGCTAAACCACTCATCAAGAAGCAAGGCCTCTTCATAATTCGCCTGCACTCTCAATAATCTTTGGGAATCCATCTCATGGATTATATGTCGCCTTCCTTCTACTAAGCATGGTAATGATTGTGTTTTGTGGTCAATAACCGACTAAGATGTCCATTATGACACCGAAGAAGTTAGTTATCAGCCAGGCTACACCGCTAACTCTTCTTTGAGCGAGAATAAGTGGCACTTTGGGGATCCATTTTACTCATCATCGTGATCGGATAGTAGGTTCCTCAAGATATTTTGTCCACTGGTCGACAAGTTGGACACTACTCACTTAAGTCCACAGCCTTCCATCCTGCAAATTGATGGCTGTGACAGAGGTCAAGCCAACCGCATTGATCGTATTACTGATTAGGATGTATAATTCAAAGAATCCACGCATATGGGATGAGATCCTCCCCTAAGTACAACATAACCAGCTCCGCTCTCCATAGCTCAACTAGCCACAAACCATTTCAAGTGGGCTTGGGATTCCAAACCCTAAGGTCCCATTGATACAGCCATGCCATTTGTGGCTACTCGTGTAAAGATCTACAATTTCATGTCCACCGGGAGGCTGATAAGGTAAAACTACTCTTATCGAGAACATTCAACACATCATCCTCGCTAATAGGTTCCACATCTCTTGGATTGTTTCGGCCTGGCACAAGCAACGCATATGAATGACGGTGCCACACAACTTCAAGTGGGCGACAAATTGTGGTTGTATTTGCAAAAGGAGCGCCTTGCGGGACCCCACCGCAAGCTTCATCCACTTCGATATGGGTCACACACCCTCACCTGGTCAGGGAGAATTCCTTTGAGCTCCAAGCAGATTCCACCATCTCCTTATCCTGCGACCTAATGTTCAATGGGACTACCTTACTTTCCACTTCTACTAGACACATCCGACATGGCAACAACTCACACCACCAGAAAGCTAAATCTAGGATTGCATGGAACATGGGGAATCAGATCATGGATACACTTATCAAGCACACCCGAAAACAAGGATACCACTATATCGAATACAAAAGCATGCCAACTCCTTCACCAAGGTAAATGGATCACACCAGTAGACCACAAGTTTATGGGTTTCATCCATGGAGGAACTCAACACAATGGGGACCACTTAAGGGGAGGAAATGATCTAGGTGGATATTGATATCCACCCACATATTCCAATTTGGACTCCCCACTACTTCTTCTTTTAGTTTTCGCACGCTTACTTCATTTTAGCAAAATTTTCGTCCTAAACTTCAGAGCTAATTTTGAGGCCCTAAACGACAATTTTTTGGTATTTTTCTATCACAAAATAACATCTTTTGATGCTATTTTGTCTCGAAGCGTTGTAGGCCCATAGATCTTTCCAATGATGATTCATGCTCAAAACAAAGATCAGGATTGTTATTTAATTCTGAAGTTGATGTACAATCTGGTTCTACCCCAACGAGGCCCATTTGAATTTTGGTGTTTCATCTCCTGTGGTTAGGTTTTAGGATGTCTAGGGACTTTGCATCTCTATTTTATTGTAAAAGGGCATTCAGAGTTCCTCATTGTAATAATCTTCTCACAGATGCTAGTAGTGTTATATCTCTTTCCAAAGATAAGCTACCAACGTTCTAGCTAGTTTATTTCTATTCATTCTGTAAATATATTTCCTACTAATATTACAATGAATGAAGTCTTATTCACTGAGATCTCTCAGTGGTTTATGTGTGTATTTTGTATTTCATCAGTGGTTCTTACACAACTGATCATAATTACCACTTATTTATATTACCAAAATTAGTGTAGAAGGGTTCTGTCATACAAAGGAAAAGGAGGGTCCTACTCATGAGCTTTCAACCTTCTCTCATCTCGAAAATGTTAGGATAATATCAAGCCACCTTTGGTCACTAAGTCAATACCATGTCCCTCAACCATTCCCTAGCACAAAAGAAAAAGATCAAAAGATTAGAATAAAGCTTAAGAGTAAGGCAGAAATGGGTTAGAAACAATGGCATCTATGTGAAAAGGTGCACCTTCTACAAAGGAACCCATATGTAAGACTTACATTTCAAGTATTATCATTAACTTATGCCCAAACACTTACTTCCACCATGCCATACCTCATATTAATTACATTGTCTGGATTGTCTCCAATTGGGAAACACCCTAAACTTAAGGAAGATTAGCCTAATAGAACACCCTGAGACCTTTCTCTCAAAACTTAACTTGTCAAATTGCATAACGCCTTTGAGAGAATTTATCCGTAAAGGGGGTTTTATGCACATGTTTTGGTAATTTGATTATTACTGATGCGGGATTTTACATGTTATGAACCCTTGACTTCATGAACTCCCTAGAGGTGTGTGTTTGTTGTTGTTGTATGAACTTACCCGGTGGACAAAATTAACAATGAAGGAAATGATTAGATCGATGTTCATGGGGCTTAAATCCCACATATGGATGTTGTAAACCCAACCATGGGAAAGAATACATCACCGATTCACTGTGAAGGAGAAGGATGTCACCTAGCACACCGTATGTGCACCTAGACCTATAGGGATATTTCTCTTCCACATGGACATTGGCCTGAAATCCTGTGATCGCCACTTCATCCTCCGACTCGATCGCCATCCGTGAGCTAGGGTCTACATTTTGGGGACAATTGTGAGCTGGGTGGCACATGTGGACATCATCTAGGGCCTCTAGAGGCAAAACACCCTACATTTTAGGCTCAACACTCCACCTTTAGGCCTCAATGTCACCCTAGAAAGGCATGACGCCACCCTTGGGGATGGTTTTAGGTGTTAATTAATTTTATTTATGTCAAAATTGGATTTTAATGTAATTGATCTAAAGTTTCATTTGACCTAAAATTGAATAGCACAAAAGTTTTGTACAAATAGAGATAAAGTACTCATTTTTTCAATAATAGCTCAACACACAACAAGTGTGGAAAGAAATTTGTGCCCTATTTAAGGGCTATTGGTTGAAATAACTAGTGCACATCTTCTCAGAGAGGCTTTTTATGGGTGTATTTTGGTTATTTTTCATGGTGGAAAATCTTGAACTAGGCTTATTTGATTATTTTTGGTGAAGTAAGTAGAAATCTACAATTTGTTCATGTAATAAATGTTTGTGGCAAATTCCATTTGTTCTATGTTGTGATTATGAAATTGCTTTGTTAAAACCTAGTAGGAGAGAGAAACATAAATCATTTCTTCTCTCTGTAGATTTTCCACTCTGTTTAAATTCTCTCCAAGTACACCATGTTTGTATGACTACTAGAGCCCTCAAAGTGCTAGGCACTCTAGTAGCTCTTACTATGCACTACTTAATGATAATATACTTTCACAGTCTAAGGAAGGGAAGTGATTCACTAGGGCCTTGTAAGTTTAATACTCTCCAGGAATTTGTTCATTATTTGATGTTTGAGGTTCTTGAAGTGACAAGACCTCTTTCATCCACCTCTTTTCCTTTGCAAGTATTATCATTGCTATTTTCTCCAAGTTGTGTTGTTGCTATTGTTGACTCCATAAGCCCTAAAAAGCACTTGTCCACTTGCTTTAGTGAATGATTGATCAAACAAACACTCAAAATCTCTTCCTTGAAGCTTTTGCTAACTTTTGTTTACTTTAAACTAGACTAATCCACTAGTTAACTTGTTGTTGTTGCAAATAATTGCTACAACCATACTAATTTGCCGCATACACATGCATAACTCACATCGAACTCTCTCATAAATTGCTTGTGATAATTGCCAATCTACTTGATAAATACTAAGTTTATGTGATATTTTCTTGCAATTCTGAGCACTAATGCTTGTTGATGTTACAAAATATTGCTACAGACATCTAACTGCAACAAATTTTCTACAAAACTAACATTTAATTCTAGCTAGACACTGCAGAAAATTCTTGTGACAATTGATTATCATTTTGCCTAGTTAAAGCTATTTTTTCATTGTCGTTTCAAGCAATTCTAAGGCTTATTTGTTGTAGTTGTTATAAAATATTTATTGTTGTTGTAAACTTTCATATCGCTGAAATTTTGTATCAGCCAACTTACATTTCAAAGGTTCATCATCTTGTTGAAGCCCTAACATCATTTGGTACTTGAAAACTATCATATTTTGCTTTGTTGTCTTGTTGGCAGGTACACTTCGTCCTTACTTTTGTTTCATCTCTTAAAAACATAAAAAACCTTTTGAATTGAGTGACCAATGAGAGGGGGGTATTCTTTCTTCTGTCTTAGTTCATCAACTCTTTAGGTCACTAGAGACATCTCCCTTGGGGTAATCTTAACATACTTCTAAATAGAAAGAGGTTTCATATTAAGGTGACAGTGATAGGTCACCCCCTTGTTACACCAATCTTGCCTCACTTGCCTTGGGCTTCGGGAAAGTACAGATTGCGTGATAACAGAGGGGACTGCCATGTAAGTCAAGATGGAGCAAGATCAACCAATGGTCAGAGCCACCAAAGGAGAGAATAAAAGAAAGGGGGTGAAGATTGACTAAAATGATCGATTCAGAGATGAGGAAATGGTCCAAGCGAGAGGCTACTTCATGCTAGCCTCTTATGTGATTTTTCCAAGTAAATATACCATTGGTGGTGATCCATGTGGATATTGGTGACCACCTTCGTATTCCACTTGGACCCCCATCACTGTTTCTTTCAGTTTTTCAGTTTCCTTAATTGTAGCACAATTTACTATATTTGGCAGTTTTTCGGGTCCTAAACTTCCGAAGCCATTTTGAGACGCTAAACAACGTTTTTTGGGCATTGTCCGGTCGACGAATATTAGTCCATTGAAAACCATGATATTCAATATCACTTGTTTTAGTCCTCAGATATATCTTTCTAATGATGTATCATATGCGTCAAATGGAGATAGTATGCCAAAGTTACGACCCCGGTAAATTGATGTACCAATTTACCCTGACGGGGCCCATATTCTGGTGTTTCATCTCCTAGGGTTAGGTTTGTGGATGTTTAGGGTTTCCATTGTTTCTCAATAACATATAGGCCTTCGAGACTCATTGTAACACAGAGTTCAGAGGCATGTAGCCACCACATCTCTTCTCAGAGATAAGCTACCAATGCCCTAGTTAGTTTATTTCTATTCTTTCTGTAAACAAATTTGAGTTCTTTGATATTAATGAAATGAAGTGTTATTTCCGCTGCATCTTTGTATTCATGGTTATTTGTGTATTCTGTTGCGTTCCTTCATAAATTCATATCAGTGGTATAAGAGCAGCTTGGTCTTTCTCGATCCTTCTTTGCATGTCCCCAACGAGGTCGGGGTATAAGGAGTTAGGGCTCGATCTGGTTGAACCTTTGCAAGATCAGCCTCGCAAACCTCGACGACTGTCCATGTGAGACAAAAAGAAATACAAGGGAGCAAGAGATCCTATCAAAATATTACTCGAGGAGGCCCTTGAAAAACAAAGGAACACGATGATGGATAACTTTGCCCAGATTCTTCAATGATTACCCATTGGCGACACATCTGTATCCAACAACCACTCTGGAGGCACAAACCCTTTTAAGGTACATGTAAACTTTGACATTCCCATATTTGATGGCCAAATAGATGCAGCTGTCATAGATAGATGGTTGAATATATTAGAAGGATATTTCTCAGTTCATGACTTTTCCGACCAGGAGAAGATTATTTTTTCACTACTCAAAGCCACCCCCCATGTTAAGGACTGGTGGGAAGCCTACTGTGAGAAAAAGGACGAGGAGGAACCCTCTCTGTTCTCGAGTGTACCCACTTGGAATTATTTCCGAGACGCCATCAAGGAACAATATTATCCCATGGGGAGCTATGAGGACAAGTACATACAATGGACTACGCTACGACAACAAAGGGATCAAGATGTGCATAGCTAACGAATTTGTTCCATACACTACGCACAAAGTTGGGTATCAAAGATTCAAAGAAACATTTGGTGCTGAAGTACCGCAGTTGTCTACACAGATACATTCAAGAAGAAATGGATTTCCTCGACATCTCCTCGCTTGGTACGACATACCGATATGCTACTAGGATTGAACAAAAATTCAAACAGAAGAAGCGAGACTTTGGATCTGTGAATCAAAAGAAAGAGAAAGGTGCCCCCAAACCGTAGAACAAAGAACAAAGCCAAGGCATGGCAGCTCAAGAAAACCTGCCAAATCCGCAAGAAAAGAAAAACACCGCGAAGCCGAAGAAGGATATGCAAAAGTGGTGTGAGTTCCATAAGAGCTCCACTCACAACACAAGTGAGTGTCGGTGATCTGAAATTTAACTTGATCTAAAATTCAATATCGTTAACCATTATTTGCATTTGAATTTTTTTAACTGTTAACCACCTTTATAATGCAAAATTAAAGAACATCCATCAAGCACTTGAGCACATAAACATGTAAGCAAACCATCTATGAACAAGAATTGGTAAAGGAGTTCACCAGACTGCCTGGCTACGTCTCCGGGCCACTTTCCAAATGGGAAGACCGATAGATTAAGTATTCAAATTCTTACAAAGTGACTTTTGAATTCTGTCTTTCATATACAGTAACAGACTTCAACAACAGCTGCAAGATGAAATTATGAGACTTTTAAGTATGAACATAAATACCTTTCTGTGTATCTGAAAGATTCTGTGAGCACTTTTCTATCTGGATGCCTGAATGCAAAAACTGAAGCTGGATCTGGAATCCTTGCGAAAAACTGAGACTTTTGAGTAGAAACTCGATATATTTCCGAATTGGACTTAGAATGCCTTTCTTGGCACAATTCCCAAAATCTACCTCTGATCTGTACAATCCGTACGGCCTTGGGATGCATGCCAATCCAAAACCACCTCGATCTATGTGAAAAACCACCTCGGTCTACGTGCAAATTCACCTCGGGCTGCATGCAAAACCACCTTGGTCCACATGCAAAACCACCTCGGGTTGTGTGTCAGTCTCTACCTGCATCAAAACTCCCACACCTTGGGATTTGTGCCCATGCCTCATTTAAATAATGAAAAAAAACAATCGTTTAGGGAGGCGCGAGCTATGGGCCACGTGCCCTCCAAAATCCCCCAAATCTCGACAACTTTTAATATTACTTCACCACTTCTTGCCACGTCCCATGGCGGTGGCACGTTGGTAGCTATGGTGGTTAGGGAGGGTGGAAGTCCCGGGGTCAAACCCACGGGCTTCTCCTCCCACACATATGATTGATTTGGCGTGATTTGTTTTTAACATATGACATTTGGTTTAACATATGATATTTGGTTTACATATGTTACATATATGTTATATGGTTTAACACATATATTATATGGTTTGGATAAATGTTGTATTTACAACATATGGTTGGTTTAATATATATGTTTGGCATATAATTTATGGAGGCATATGGCATGGTTTATAATAACATTTAAATACCAAGGGGGGCCTCGGTGTTGGCAAGGTTAAGGGTTAAGCCCTTGACCACCCCTTTTTTTCCAAACCATGGGGTCATGGTGGCCTTTTCACAAGGTCTTGGGTTCAATTCCCATAGCCCCAAATTACATTTTTTAACCATTTCTAACCATTTTTCACCATCTTTGACGAAACTTCCACTACTAATATCTTTGTCATCTGGAGGTCGTTTTTCCCGAAACAAATGTCACCGGAAAGATGCTGACGAGCTCTTCCACTTTGTAAGATTTACTTTGCATTTTGAATACTTTAACTCTATCAAATTTTAAGATGATCCACCTGGATCAGTCGGGCCAAACAGTCACTGGTGGCCGAGATGAGGGCTTCTGAATAAGATGCATGCTCTGACACCGAGTCAGAACCCGAGAAGGGGAATGATAGAGGGAAGCAGATTATCGATGTGGAGCCCAACGCCACCGTTTCCACCACGAAGATCCAAAAGGAAGAACCAAAAGATCCAGAGGAGGATGAGCGTCTCTTCCACTCTTCGAAGTGGGTAAAGGGTTCCCCCCTACAGTTCATTGTCGATAGTGGGATCCAAAAGAACCTCATTTCAGCAGAGGTAGTGAAGCAGTTGGGATTTCCAACCACAACACACCCACAACCATACACCATCGGGTGACTTCACCAAGGATGGGATCTCTGAGTCAACGAATAGTGTCGCCTTCCCTACAACATCAAGCCCTTCACTGATGAGGTATTATGTGACATTGCTCCTCTTGATGTTTGTGATGTATTATTAGGCCAACCATACTTGTGGAAGCGACATGCTATGCATGAGTCCTAGCCTCGTTATGTTATTGTTACCTTGGGAAATAAGTTGTACATGATACTAGAGGTACCACCGCCTGCCGCTATCTTTTTGGTTACTACAAAACAATGCAGTAAGCTCATTTCCAAAACCACAAAATTTGTTTTGCTGATGATCTGTCCTCAGGGAAAGAAGAAGACTGTGGCCACGACCTCCAGACAGGGCTCCTCTGCACGACAACAACAAATGGACAAGGTCATGGAGGAGTACCGAGACATATTCACCTCACCTGCAGGGTTGCGTCTACACTGTCAGGTCAAGCACCCCATCGATCTGACCCCAGGTGTGTCACTTCCCAATGGACCGATGTATCGACACGCTGTTCTGGAGAACAGTGAAATCAAGAGGCAGATTTAGGAGTTGTTGCAGAAAGGTTACATCCGACCAAGTTCATCGCCCTGTGGGAGCCCAATCATGTTGTTGTAGAAGAAGAATGAGACTTGGACACTCTGTATTGACTATCAGGCATTGAATAATATCACAGTCCGGAATAGGTACCCGATCCCATAGATTGATGACCTTCTAGACCAACTCAAAGGGGCGAAATATTTCAGCAAGATTGACTTGAAGTCCGAGTATCACCAGGTACCAATTGAACTGTCTGATGTATGGAAGACTGCCTTCAAATTCAAGGAGGGACTTTTCGAATGGTTGGTCATGCCTTTCGGGTTGACGAATGCTCCCACAACCTTCATGAGGCTGATGGACGACATCTTGCGGCCATCACCAACTCATTTGTAATAATGTACTTGGATGACATCCTGATCTTCAACCAAACTTGGGAAGAGCACCTCCACCACATCCAACAGGTCCTCCAAACACTGCGGAAACACAAGTTGTGTGCCAATTTGGAGAAGTGCACTTTTTACATGACCCAAGTTTAGTATCTATGATACATTATTGATGAGCATGGGGTGCATGTAGATCCAACCAAGATCCAAGTCATCCGAGATTGGCCAGTCCCGACCACTCTAATAGAGCTTTGCAACTTTCTGGGTCTTGCTAATTTCTACCGTAGGTTCGTGTTGGGATTCTCTCATATCACTTGGCCCTTGAGTCAAGTCACCAAGGGAGGAGCGAAAGAAAAATTATTTTGGTCAGAATCTCAATAGAAGGCATTCGTAGAATTGAAACATCGCCTCTGTTGTGCCCCAGTGCTCACATTACCCGACTTGCA
>SNQJ01S0064528.1:0-40728 GCA_010110895.2 Picea sitchensis
GTAATTTTTTGGCCATTTTGTATAGTTTTGACCCCCTTTTGCTGTGCTGTGAATTAACCTTGTGCCATGAATGACTGTTTTTCTGTGTTTGACGATGCGGAGTTCTTGTCGCCCTGTGCGGACGAAATTTCAGTGATAACACTGGCTATGATACCTAAGTATATCTCAAAACCAACAACCCCTTATGATACCTAAGTATTCTATATTTATACATTTATGGCTCTTTATCCGTTTACAATACCTTACCAAAACCCTAACCCTATCGTCGTTAGGTCTTCCCTTGCATGCGCGCGTGCTGTTCTTCCTTCCAGCTGTCACTTTCCTTGTGCATGATTTCTTTCCCAAAAACACCTTTCTTTTTTCCTTTGGCCTGCCTCCAACAGGCCCCCAACACTGATATATGGCTCATCTCGAGCCACCTAACCCTTGTGTGCTTCCTAGATATCCTTGGTGATCGCCTGAAACTTTTCCTGGAGCTCTGTTGCTTGTGTATGCGCCTGCACAGTCTTCTCCTTGAGTGTGTCCAATATCTGGACTGCAACTTCGTCACTTATCAATTCCACACACTCTGCCTGGGTCTGTGCTATATGTGCCTTGGTTTCCTCTAGTTGTGCCAGGACTTTTTCTACCCTCTCTTGCAACAGTTCCATTTGAGCTTGATGCTCCTGTTTCTGTGTTTGCGCAATGGTGAGATCCACCTGCAATTTCTTCATGTCCTGCGCCCCTTTGACGCGTTCTGTGATTGGCATTGTCTTCTACCTCTACTTGAGGTCTTAGATCGCTACGTTGATCATTTCTTCTTCCTTGTCCCACTTTTGGACCTGCTGATCTTCCTTTAACTTAGTCTAAAGTTGCACTGCTTTATCAAACAAGTTAGTTGCTATGCTGACCTGATGCTCTATCTCCTGTAGCTGTGTTGTTGCTTCCTGCTTCCTTTGCTCCTTCACTTATGGTGGAGTGGTTGGTGTGAGTTGTTCTCAGAGATTCTCTATGTCCTTCTGATATTGATCGATTGCATGTGCAATCTGATCAATATTTTCAGCTACTGTGATTTCATCCCTCTGCGCGGCCTGTGGAATCTTCTCATAAGTTCCTGCCATTTTCTGCTCCAACCCTGTTATGCGCTCCCTTTCCTCTTGGGTCTCTAACTTAGCCTGCTCATAGACTATTTCCAGTGTGTCCCATTTTTCTGTTGCCTTCTGCAATTCAACTAAGTTTTTGTGTGCGTGAGACTGTACCTCATGGTTTACGCTAACCTGCAACTTGTGTAGTGCCCTGGATGGCATATGTGTCAACACCAGTTAGATTTGGCTTAAGTCCTTTAGAGGTGTTTGACCCACAATATCATCCATGTGCAACATGCTGGGTGTGATGTGGAATGTTGCGTTCGACTGCAGTATTGGATGGACTAGATCTCGTTCTTCGTCTTCCACCTTTTCCTCCATCTGCGACGCTGATGACTCTGTTCCCTTGCTGCTACCTGCTATCTGTACTTCTTTGATTTGCTTGAGGAACTATTGTATGTCTTCCAGCTCCTCTTGAATCCTATCCCTGTGGAGCACGACATGGTCAAAATCCTTGGCTAGACAGTCCTGGACCATTCGGGCTATCATCTCTCCATCATCATCCGTGATCGTATACTCTGGGGGTGTTCTTTGTGCCTTCGTTTTCTTACGCATGCCTCCTATCTGCTTGGTTGTCCTCTTGTTTCCCCTGGGTTCCTGTGGGTTGGGACTTGTTGTGGTCCCTTGCGCAGGCTCAACCTATTTCTGCTGCTCCTTGGCCGACTGTGTCTTATCCTTCTTCCCGTTCTGGGTCCCTGTCTTCGCTGGACCTTCCTTCGTTTGTGTTGTTTTTCCCTGGCTCATTCTTCGTCTCTTGGGCACTTGGATTTACTTTGGCTGTGTTTCTCCCTGCCCTGCCTCTTCTTCTGCTATTCTTTCCGGCAATTCCTAGGTGAGGACTGGAATCTTCCACTCGTCATCCTATTTGCTGATGACCATGTCGATGTCGCCCTCTATGATATAGTAGTGCATATGTAGCCATTGTTTATCGGGATCCTTCCTCGCCTGTATCCACATTGTGTGTCGTGTGGCCTGGAAGTTGGCGATGTCCCTATATCACGCGACACCCTATGGTGTGATTCTCCACATGTTGGAGATGACTTCTTGCAGGCCGTGTAGGTATCCTTCAAATATGGACCCGTTCATCCTTTTGTGCTTAGCATAAGACGTAGCTCTCAATAATAATTATCTTTCTCCCTAGTTCGGTTTGGGTCTGGTGCAAAAAGTTACATACCTTGGTTCCTTCTAGCCCATAAAAGCTATTAATGTGATCAACCATGAATAGTGAAACTATGTTCCTAGGTCCCGCGCACCTTTGCAGTCATCCATGAATAAGTTCAAGAGATATGGTGCCTAGCTCATTGTGGTGCCCTCTGCACACTCAACTGCAACTGCGACAACCCCAGCTGAAACTTCCTCCCTGCGGCATTTTCTTAGCAGTTTGCGGGCTAAGATTTTTATGCCCAATTGTGTTACGACATCGTTGATCCTCTTGATAATGATCCCTATTGTCCCCCTGTCAGTGCCATACTTTTTCTTCATCTCTTCTACTAGTGCCTTCTCCCTGGCTTTGACATCCAGAAACTGCACGGGATCCATGCCCTGAGATGGCAATCCTGTTATGCTCACGATAATATCTACGTCTATTGAGATGAGCTTATCCAACCAAATGTCTCCACCATGTGTGACTGCTAACAACTGTTTGGCGCATAGCCTACTGACCTCTGCTAAAATGTGGTAGGTCCAACAGAACTAAAATCATGTTTTCTGCAACCCTATTGCCCATTGAAGTGGCTGATCAATCGGTTCCCCAAACCGATTCATGCGCACTGTCTCCATGTACACTCTCTTTGCAAGTTCTAGAAACTTGTCTGCATCTACTACATCGTGGTCTAAGTATTTGAGCTTCCCTATATGACCCAACNCTACTTGTACCCCCTCTGGTATACGTGGTAGAATGATTGTTGCAAGAGGTTTCTTGCGAGGTGACCTAGGTACCTGCAACTTGTCTTTCTTCAGTGGTGGTGGATGGCTTGAGGTTCCAACGACTTCTGGTTGTTCCTCAGAGTACCATTCTGGCCAACCTGTGACATCTTCGGCCGTTCCTTCTAGTGGGTGGTCTAATATGGTCGTTTGAGACTCGTTTGGCTCAACTGCTGCTTCCCGATTTGGCGTCGTTCCATTGACTTTTGGAGCTGCTTCATTGTTCTCTGGTTGCACCTCCTTCAGGGTTTCTGCGTTCTGGCTCTACGACTCCTATACTTCTGCCGGTATATCTATATTCATGCCTTCCGATGATGGTTGTTGGGTTTCTTCCAGTATAGGTGTAGGGTTCATTGGTACTGTGTCTGGAGATGGAATTTCATCGATATTGACGATCTCCGACGGATGTTGTTCACCTTCTTCCACATGTACCCGTGATCTAGTCTAAACTCTGGTTTTTCTGGCGGTCTGGCTCACTTCTGCTTGCTTTGGTGGTGCCATGGTGGTGAATTTCGAACGTTTGCTAGGTTTGAATGGTCTTCGTGACTTCTGTGAACTCGGCTCTGTGCTCCCTAACCTCTATCGCTCTCTGTCTATGCTCTTTTTGCAAATAGACTCTTTGTTCCCGCGTCCATGTGTTGTATGGGCAACACATGAAACTTGTTGTGGATGCTTCCTTAATTATGGGTTCAATGCACCTCCAACGGTTTTGTAGTTTCCATTACTCTGGCTTGCCGTCTCTAGTTGGCGTGATTAATGTGGTGTCCCATCGGTCCTTTCCATCCTTTAATTCTGCCTAACGATGTCTTTTCGTACTGATTTTGCCGACTTTCCTTTTTCCCGCTTGTTTCCCTTTAGACATGGTCATTTTCCTTCTCCTCGCCGAGTTTGTGTTCCTAAGTGTGTGTGCCCTTTATGTATTTTGGTTCACTGCGCCTCTGTTGGTATTGTTTAATTTTTATTTATTTTTACTGCGTGGTGGGTGCTCGATTGTCCTTGTACAACTTCAGTCGGCTCCCATTGATCATCCCTCTGATTTCTTCACCTGAGAAGTCTTTCAATTGTACAAATCCTCCATCTGTGATAGATTGTACTTCATAGGGTCCTAGATGGTGCATTCTTATCTTTCCTAGGTGTTGAAGTGATTTGCTATCGTACATCAGTACTAGATCTCCTTTCTTGAAAATTTTCTTCTTTATGTGTCTATCCTGCCAAGCTTTGTCCCTTGCTTTCTGAACTTGTTGGTGGAATCCTGCTAAGATCCGATCTTCTTCCATGGTCATTAACTGATTTAGTCTCTCATGTACTGTGCCTCATTCTGTCATTTGTGTAATTGCTGCTATGCACAATCTTGGTACTAAAAATTCTAATGGCATCACTGCTTCTTGGCCATAAACCAGTTTAAATGGTGTGTGCCCTGTCAAATTTTTGCACGTAGTCCTGTAGGGCCATAATAATGCTGGTACTTTGAGGTCCCAGTCATCCCTTTTGACGTTACAGATATTTGTCAGTGCGTTCTCCAGAATTTTGTTGAATGCTTCCACTGTGCCATTTGCCTGTGGGTGACATGGTGTGCTCTTTTGATGATGAACTTCAAAATCTTCAGTCATAGCGTTGATGGTGTTGTTTATGAAGTGCGTGCCTTGGTCGCTCATCAAAATTGTTGGGCACCCAAATCTAGTGATCACTTGTTCAAATAAGAAGTGTGTTGTTGTTTCTGCGCTGCAATCCTTTACTGGTGTGGCTTCCGCCCATCTTGTTAGGTACTCTATCACAGTGATAATGTACCTAGATCCTGTTCTTTTTGCTGGTGGGTTGATTGGTCCCACAAAGTCTATTGCCCACTTGTCGAATGCCTGCAATGTTACTTGTGTTCGTAATGACATCTTGTCCCTTTTGTTGGGTTTGCCTACTCTTTGACAGACATCGCATCTTTGACAATACTCCTTCAAGTCTCTGTGAATCGTTGGCCACCATAGTCCTGCACACAATACCTTATGTGCGATAACTTTGTCTGCATAATGCCCTCCTGCTATTCCCTCATGGGATTCTATTAAGACTCTTGGTCTTTCGTGCTCTAACATGTACCTTCACAAGATGCTATCTGTGCCCATTTTGTATAGGTGCCTTGCAATCAGTTGATAGTCGGCACCATAAACTACTAAGTTTTTCTTCTGCGCGATGTTATAATATTGCAGAGCAGTACCGGTGCTCAAGTACTGAATGACATCTGTGAAGTATTCATCAACGATCTGGAATGAGAATAACTGTGCATTCGGAAATTTGTCTTCTAAATTCGTAGGTTCTTCAACATTTGTGACCCTTGATAGGTGGTCAGGTCCTGCATTCAATTTTCCTAGCTTAACTATTACTTCAAATTCAAATTCTTGAAATAGTAGTAACCAACGACATATTATCCCCCCCAACACTAGCTTGTTGACTAGGTATTTCAGGGCTGAGTGATCGGTGAACATCTTAAAGTGTTTCCCCAATAAGTAAAGTTTGAATTTTTGCAGTGCGTAGACCATAGCTAGGCCTTCCCTTTCCTTAGTGTTATAGTTCTACTCCGATTTTGACAACTTTCTGCTCGCAAATGCTATCGGGTGATCCAAGTCTCTTGCTCCTAGTTGTGCTAATATAGCTCCAAGTGCTATGGCTGATGCGTCTACATGGACGTGGAATGTCTTCTTCCAGTCTGGAAATACTAATATTGGTGCAGTCACCATCTTTTCCTTCAGGGTATCCAGACCGTGTTGGCATTCATCGTTCCACTGAAACTTTGTATCCTTTCTTAACAACTTTTCCATTGGTGTAGTAATCTGCACATATCATTTGATAAATTTTCTGTAGTATCCCGTGTGTCCCAATGTCGCTTTGAGCTGACATACTGTTTTTGGTGGTGGTAAGTTAACAATTACTGCAATCTTTGCAGGATCTACGAGTAAACCTTGTTTGCATACTATATGGCCCAATAGTATCCAAAACGGTGTTCCAAATATGCATTTATTTATGTTCAGTGATATCTGACACTATCTACATATTTCCAACATTAGCCATAAGACTTCTACATGTTCTTTCAACAAACTATAGACTGTCCAATCATCCAAGTATACTTCGAGAAACTGGTGGATGAATTCCTTAAACGCAACAATGACTACTCTGGAAAAGATTGCCGGTGCATTCTTCAATCCAAACGACATGATTGTGTACCGATAAGATCCCCATTCTGTCGCAAACGCGGTCTTGTATCTGTCTTCTTGTGCTATCTTGATCTGAGTAGCCTGAGAATCCATCAGTGAATGAATAAGATTCATGTCCTCCTACATTTTCTAACAATTCATTTGTGAAAGGTGTAGGGAATGGGTCATGTAGGCATGCATCGTTTAACTTCCTCAAGTCGACGCATACCCTGATCCCTCCTTGTTTCGTTTCCTGAACTACCATCGGGATTATCCATTCTGATTCTTTGACTGATTCTATGATTCCAGCTTCGAGCATCCTATCAATCTTAGCCTTGACTTTTTTCTTGTATATTGGGTTCAGTTTATATGGTCGCTGTCTGATCAATCTTGCTTTAGGTCTGAGTGGTATCTTCATCTCTCCTAACTCTTTAGCTATACCCTTCATCTCTGTAAATGTTGTGGGAAACAAGTCGTTTTATTAACGTAGTAAATCTGTTATGCTTTCCACTATTTGCTCATCTGAGTAATCTCCAATGCTGGCCATATTGGGATTCTCGATTGTCCCAATGTTGACTTTATTTACTTTGATCGACGTGAAAATGACTTCTGATTCTATGGGTGGACCTTCCACATATATTTCTCCTTCTGCTTCTTCAATCTGAATATCGCGCGGATCGTCTTCATCCGGTGTTTCCTCTTGTACATGGTAACATGACAACAGTTTCTTGACTGTTCGTCTGTTCCATTGTTGTTCTTCTATGATAAGTTCTACTCCTGGTTCTTTGATGAATATCACTCCTCTTATCTGTTTAAGAGCAGAATCTATGTTGGGGTTCTCATGCACGAATGAGAAAGTGACTGTAAAGTTCTGTTGCAATGTCGTCCAGGTCGTAGTTCCCTTACACAATTCCTAGTTTGTATACCAGTTCGCTGGTATGCCCTCTAGAGTGTGTAAAAAATGATGAGGCCATTCCTCTGGGGGTGTCATTTTCCACAGCGTTCTCCACTCCTCCAAGTGTTCTGCTGGTACCCCTTGTCCATCATATTTCTGTTGCTGATTGTTTTTTCATTCTACGCCTAACCTTATGCGTAATAGTCGCTTACATTGGAACCAATCTGTGATTGTCTCTTTGTGTGCGCCCCACCATCTTGCAGGCGTGGCCTTGAGTGCTAGTTCAAGTGATAATAGTCTTTGGTTCTCTAAGACTTCGTCTTCATACTTTGTCAAAAATGTTTCCAAATCGTTGATTCCCTAGAAACTGGGTGGTTCTTTGATTTTTGTGCCTACCCATCTTACTACATGGTCTATTCGGGCACATATCCTCGTGGATACTTCGTGCAACCTTTGTTTCCAGTTCTCTAAATCGGAGTCTGAGTCTGTTTCACATGAAGTGATGCTCCTCCAACTGAGTATTTCGTCGGCAGTTGGGTTTACATAATCCTCATCGCGCGTAGTTATTTTGTACAACTGGCTGATTTCCTCTAAGTCCAAACAAGTAGGTTCCACAAACCTCTCCCCCTCTGATGCGTCTAATGGCACGATGACCCTGTATTCTCCTAACTCAAATGTCATGTTTATGGTCTTCAAGTTGATTATGGCCTGGTTGTCAAATGCCCATTCTAGACCAAGCAACTCTGGGTAAGGTGTTGTGTCGCCCACTATTTCAATGACTTCAAAATTTGCTTTAGTGCACACTCCATCCAGATCTACTGTCACTCCTTTCAGTCTACCTATTGATAGGACTCTGTGTTGATTTGTCGGTTTCAATTGAACATGCGAATATCCTAATGTGGGCTCTCCCATGCATTGCCATGTCTTCTTTGGTAATACATTAACTTTAGATCCTAGATCCAGTATGATGTCTCCCATATTGAAATATCCAATGTTGGCATTCAGTCTAAACTTCCTACTTGTTCTCCTTTTTGTGTATAGGTGATTGACTGTTTTTGGTTCTAGTTTTTCTTCCGTCTCGATGCTACATTTTTCTAGTATGTTTTTCAATATTTTGACAGATGATGGATCACTTAATACCTTTACACATGATTTCAAAAAGCCTTTGATTGTACTTACTTGTCCTATGGATTGCAATTCGTTGGTATGATCCAATAACGTAGGCATTTCGTACTCTGGTGCTTCCTTGTTTTGTTGTGCAGTTGAAGTCAACGCCATGTCTTCCTTTTGAAATTCTTGTCTGGCTTCCTTAAATATTACCTTCTCATTCTGCATGTCGAACTGTTTCCTTGGTTCAATGTTCTTCTTTACCCACTGATTTTGTACTGGTTCTTGTCGAGCTACTTCGTTTCCTGTTTTTGCTCCTCCGCGGGTAACTATGTTGATATTTCGTCCCTCATCCCTTGCTTCGGCTGAAATCCACTGAACATTTTGATTGTTCTAGTTCCTCTTTTCCTGGATCTTTACTAGTAGTGTCAGACATTCTTCTGTATCATGGTCCAATGCACGAAAATACATACAAGTTGCTGGTGGAAGCGAACATTGTCTTGCATAATGTCCTGGTTGTTGACAATTGTGACACAACACTGGTCCTCTACCTCGTCTGAAACCTCCTCTTGCTCATCCTCCACCTCTGTAGCTTGCTTTATCTCCTCTCGGCACATTATACTGAGGTGACGAATTATACTGCATGGTATTGTACTGAGGTTGTGTTGCGTTGTACTGTGGCTGCGCATTATTGTATGGTTGCTCTGCAGTATTATACTACTGTTGCACAGTGTTGTATGGAGATGGAACTAGAGTAAACTGTGGTGCAGCTTGCCCAATCATCATTTATGCTTGCACTCTATATGCGTTTGATGTCCTTTCTCGCATCAATTCCATAGTTCTACAATCTTTGTCGTTGTGGCCCATTGACTTGCAAAAGGTGAAGTATGAATTCTTTGGGACTGTCTGGTATTTTTGCATCGTCGGGTAGTGATAGGGGTCGTGACTCAGTTTCTTACAAACTTCACACCATGGTCCTCCGATGGGTAATAGGTTTGGCATTCTTGCTAGCATATACTGCACAAATGTTGGGCATTCATTCTTTTGGTGTCCTTCCATCTTGCATGTGGTACACCAAAGGGCTTCCCGTTTATCCTTATTCTTATTATGGTTGAGTTGGAATGTTAAGTTCTTCAAATCCTCCTTTAGTTCTTCAATAGCTGGATCTGTCTGCTGATACTGATTTTCTTCCAGTTGCAAGGCTTCCTGCAGAGCCTCTACCTGCGTCTGGAACTTTTGTTATTGCAATGGATATTTTAAGTGTGGGAGTAGTGAATTAACAAACAAGTGTCGATGTTGCATATTGGTCATGAGGTATTTTAACTTTCCCTTCATTCGCTTGAATTATTGATCAATCTCCCATACAGACTCTCCAGGTTCTGTTGGATTTCTATCATTTCATTCATGTATTGATCCTTTGAGCTCGGCTTCTGGAACTCATTTATTAGTAACTTCTTAATGTCCGTCAATGTCCTTGTCATCCCTGGTGCACTGTTTGCGTCTAAACTCATGTACCATTATAATGCACGGTCTCTTAGCGTAATTGCTAACTGTGCAAGTTTGGTATCTTCATCAGTGACAAGTTTTTCTCCCAGATCTTTTTGCAAATGAATAAGTGTTTTGCAGGGTCTTCTGCTCCTTCTCCTCGAAATTCTGGTAACCTGATGGTGGGATCGTGTCCTGCCATTCTGAATTCCAAACTACTACCTCCGTGCGGTGTAGATACCTGATTAGTGCTGCCTGAACTGGCTCCTCCAACTGTTGTTCCTTGTGTATATGTACTTTCTTCTGTCGGAATTCTTCCGAACTTTGGTTGTCTAAACGATGGTGTTCTCTTTGGTGTATTAGTCGCACATGGGTTTATGGGTTCCACACTGACATTAACATGGATAGGATTGTTTCCTTCTCTTCCCACTCTTGGACCCCTCGTCTTCCTTTCATATGTTGCGCACAATATTTCCTCAATCTGCTCCACAGCCCGAAGATCCTCTACCTCTTCCTCATCCCTCGCCAAGCCTTCCCTCGCGGCTACAACTCTCTTCTTGGTATTCACCTTGTATTGGTAGGGTACTCCGCTACGCATCTTTCTAGTTGTCTCCAAGATCCACCTAATCTGGTCATCATCAATCATGATCGAGTCCAAGGGTTCCTCCTTCTTGCCCTTATCCTTTCCTCCTTCCATTTCTCCTCTTTCTGTCAGTGCTTCCCCCCTTCCCCCATGCACACAACGAAGTTTAGTTGTCTGACTCCATAGTCATTACGACTTTGTTATATAACAATATCTTAATAGAAGTACACAAAGATCGAATGTACCTTCCTCGAGGTCCACACAAAAACTCTTACTCCGCTGTGCTGTACGACTTCGCTGTGTCGACTGCAAACTTTGTGATAAAACCTGCCACAATACTGTCAAGCCAAAACTCTACTGCACGGGTGAATTTTTTGTTCACCTGTTGTAATTGCTCAAATTATACTCGGGTCCACTCTAACTGCCGAATCCGGTTCGTTGCGTGGTTATCCTTCAACCTTAGTATCCACTCCTATAACAACTATGGGAAATCACGGAAAAAGACTTCATGTAAATAAGTAAACACTTATTTCTCAAGATATTTCCGGGGTGTTATTCTAGGGTTTCTGTTATCTTTCTGTGCAAACTCCATCTCTTGTGTTCTTAGCCAAGTTTCGATCTCTGCTTTTGTGGGATTCCACAGTCTCAACATTCCCTTCTAATGGCTCATTTCTCTCTGCCCTAATATTTTCTTGATTTGCTTCCGATAGGCCTTCAACTTATCTCATCTACTCAACCCTCTCTTGTTCCTACCAATGACAACAAAACCATTTGTTGGTTAACTCTTTCTTACTCTTATATTCTGTCTGAGTTTATTGACCCAGGGTTCAGGTCTAGTCGGGTTTCCAACAAAGCCTCTAAAACTATCAGCCCTCTTGGTAAACCAGAAGGAAACACAACACACATAATGCATTGCGCAGTCTTACCCGAGATAGCTTTAATGGGTGGATGTAAAACTTAGGTGTTTACAACCTAGGATTGACTGTGAGATAAGAGAGCTACACATTGAACCATTTATTATAACTTGTAACCATAATATACTGTTATTTGCGAATGAGCAGGAAATATAACAACTCATTCATTCAAAATAATAATAAATGTTGAAGACAATAAAGATATGCATGCATTCATCACATAACACAGATGTTACCGTGGTTCACCCCCTCCCGGGCTATGCCCACAAATATTTGGCTCTCAACTCTTTTATTATAGTATTTTTGCATCTACAACACTGTTTGCTTTACAATCTTTTACAGTGGGGTAAGATTTGTATGAGGCAGACTGGATCGCCCCAGGCTCCCCAACCTACGATCTAACCCTCAAGATCTACCCTCCTTCATCCTCTATATCTCAACATCTTATACAAAATAGATCATACAACAAAATATTACCTATCACATCAACTCATGCATAACTAGAACAACAACAACAATAATCCTGACCGACCCAACCCAGCTGTGATACCTAAGTATATCTTCGAACCAACAACCCCTCATGATACCTAAGCATTCTATATTTATACATTTCTGGCTCTTCAGTCATTTACAATACCTTACAAAAAACCTACCCTACCGTCCTTAGGTATTCCCTCACATGCGCGCATGTTGTTCTTCTTTCCAGCTGTCGCTTTCCTCGTGCATGCTTTCTTTCCCAAAAATGCTTTGCTTTTTTGCTTTGGCCTGCCTCTAACAACACTGAATGATTCGTCATTTTTCTTCTTTGTTTCTTAAAAAATTCCCTCTTCTTCTTCAATTCTTTCTTCCATCACTTCAACAATTGAGACCCCCAATCGGGTCTTAATGTTTTCTTTCCACTCTCATTTTTTATAGTGCTAGGACTGTCTTTCCGCACATGACCAATCAAATGGCATTTCAAACATCTAAATGGAACCTTTCAATAGTCCAACATTTGGGTAAATTTCCACTTGCCCCTAATGGTCTCTATTCCTCAAACAATCCTTCCCTTAAAACTAATTGCACTAGAATTTATTAACTCCCTATCAATTTTTGAATAAAAACATAACTCAAGGTCTATGAACTTACCAATCATATTCCCTGGATCCTTCAACTCTTCAATGTTCTACAATTCCGTAGGAAGGTTGTGGAGTTTCACCCATATTCTCTAGATAAATGTTGTTTCCTTCCTTGGATCAAATCCTAGTCTCCAACTCCTTATATCAAGTGTCGAGGGGCCCCAATACCATTTCTAAGCAAAAATTATCTCTACATTTATTCCCACCATGAACTTAAATGAAATCCACCCATGAAGGAGTATATGAAATTTTGGAATATACCCTATCTTCCTAGTGAGGCCTTTTCCATCCACAACCTCATAGAATCTTCTACCAATTTCTTTCCCATAAACCACCTCATTAGGGTTTAATCTTTGTCATTTGTTATATTCTCCATGATGACACCCTCCTCTAAAACCAAGCAAACCTTCTCTTTATGAACTCTTAGACACTTCCTTTTCCTATTATTCTTCGTTGAGCTTGAATTTGAAGGGATTCTTTTATTTTGAATACTTCCTCACCTCCACCTATCATTTTAACCATAGATGAGGCTCTAAATTCCTACCCCGATCCTAATACTCGATCATCAACATGCCCTCTCCAAAGTACCAAGACACCCATTCTTCCTCATTCTCAAATGATCTTCCTTCCTTCTCTGTTTGTGATAGAAAAGGTAAACCTACCTCGAGCCCATCAAAATTTACTCCTCCTCTGTCATTTTTTCCCATAGTCTTTGAATGGAATGTGAGCTTTCTCTTTCTAGCATTATTGCTTGTCATATCTACCTATGCATTATAAGGTTTGGTACTCTATGTACCATTGATGGAATATTTGTTCCTCCTAGATTATTTTGTGGGTCTAAGTATTCCCCTTAACCTTTGGTAATTTCTTTACCATAGGCATAGATACCTTCCAAACCTTAATCAATTTGTCCCTAGTACTAAACATGGAGTTTAGAATTACCTCCTCCCTATCCTCCAAATAGTCAACTTGATCCCGTTGGTTGTGGAGCCTGATTATCTTCCTGATTCAGAGGTCTTTGTTTTCAGCCATGTTTATAACCCATGAAGACTTTACACCCCAGNCTTGTAAACATATATTGTAATTTCATAGTAAATCTTGATCGTTTATTATAAGGTCACAGATATGATGGTAGAAGTTATGTTAGGGTTTTTTTTCCCTATAAGGTAACCCTATTTTATGAGGGAAATGTATTTTAGCTATGTATCGTTGCGAATATTGTAATCTGAGTGAGGAGACTGTGAGATAAAGAAGAGGAAGTTACAACAAGTGTGTTGTAGGATGTATCCCTTCATTTGATAAATAATAATAAAGGAAGGACCTAGAATTTTCTTTGGTGGACGTAGCCCACACAGGGTGAACCACGTATATCTGTGTCTCTATTGTATTATGTATCTTCTCTATTTTTTTTCCGCATTTGTTTTATTTTATTGCTCCACGATCCTGTTTTCCTAACAACTGGTATCAATGTGAAAGGTAACTCACAAGAAAAAAAGGGTTTTTGGTTTGAGTGGGAGAAATGGAGGAAGATGGAAAGTTTAGGGTCGAGAAATTTAACAACCAAAACTACCAGTTATGGAAGATGTAGATGGAAGATTATTTATATCAGAAGAATCTATTCCTACCATTGGGTGGAATAGCAAAAAAGTCGATAGTCATGAAGGACGAATAATGGGAGGTTCTTGACAGAAAGGCACTAGGAACGATATGACTGACCCTGACAACATCAATGGTTTTCAATATTTCGAAAGAAAAGACAACAAAGAAGCTGATGGATGCATTTGCTAAACTGTATGAAAAATCTTCGGCATCCAATAAGGTATTTCTAATGAAGAGATTATTTAATATGAAGATGTCATAAGGTGGGTCTGTTGCAGATCATTTAACTGAATTTAATACAATTACTAATCAACTAAGTTTTGTGAAAGTGGACTTTGATTATGAGGTCAGGGCTCTTCTGATCTTGTGCTCATTTCCAGAAATTTGGAACGACTGGTCATGGCTGTAAGTAACTCTGTCTCTGGTTCAAACACTTTAAAATTTGATGATGTTGTTGGTGTTATCCTTAGTGAGGAAATGCGACAGAAAATCACATGTGAGACATCAGGTAATGCGTTAAACATGGAGAATAGGGGAACACAAAAGGATAGAGGAAAGATCTCAAGGAACTGCGAGAATTGTAGGAAGGGAAGATCCAAATCCAGACTCAGAAATATAGAGTGTTGGAATTGTCAAAAGAAAGGACATCTGAAGAAAGACTGTAGATATCCAAAGAAACAAAGAGATGGACAACAAGAGAAAAATTAGGAAGCAAATGTAACAGGTGATGTGTTACAAGATGCTTTGATTCTTTCTGTAGGTAATATTTCTGAGTCTTGGGTAGTAGATTCAGGGGCTTCATTTCATGCCACACCCCATAGGAAACATTTTCTAGATTATGTTCAAGGTGATTTTGGATAGGTTCATTTGGATGATGATGCACCATGCAAAATTGTTGGAATGTGAAAGGTAAAAATAAAGAAAAGGAATGGAAACCAATGGTTTTTGAAAGAGGTAAGACATATTCCATATCTAAGGAAAAATCTAATTTCAGCAGGGCAGTTGGCAAGTGAAGGTTGTATATCCATATTTACAGATAAGATGTGGAAGGTCACCAAAGGATCACTGGTGATAGAAAAAGGAGAGAAGGTAGGTACATTGTATTTATGTACTGGTAATACTGACTCTTCTATCTCTTTAGCTTCTACATGAGTGGATACAACACTGTGGCATCATAGACTTGGACACATGAGTGAGAAGGGGATGCAAATACTTCACAAAATAAATTTGTTTCCAGATCTTAAACAAATTTATTTGGATTTATGTGAGCATTGTGTTTATGGAAAATAAAAGAGAGTCAGATTTCTCAGAGTCGGAAAAGAAAAGAAGAGTGAAAGGTTAGAGCTCGTGCATACAGATGTATGGGGACCAACTCAGGTATCATCTCTTGGTGGCTCTTGTTATTATTTTACTTTTATTGATGATGCAACTAGAAAAACTTTGGTTTATTGCATTCAACAAAAATATGATGTTTTTTATACTTTTGAGAAATGGAAATATTTGGTTGAGAATGAGACAAGAAAAAGGTTGAAGTGTCTCAAATCAGACAATGGAGGTGAATATTGTAGCAAGGAGTTTGATGATTATTGTTCATACCATGGGATTCGTAGAGAGAAGACAGTTCCAAGAACACCACAAGAAAATGGTGTATCAGAAAGGATGAACATGACAATCATGGAGCGTCCAAGGAGTATGAGATTTCATGCTGGTTTGACCTTACAGTTATGGGCAGATGTTGTAGATACTCTTGTTTACTTAATAAACAAAGGACCTTCAAGCTCTTTAGATGGTGGAATTCTAGAGGAGGCATGGACAGGTAAAAAGGTAATCTCTTCTTTTTTGAAGACTTTCGGTTGTGAAGCATTTGTCCATATTGATAAAGAAATATAACAAAGCTTGAGGCAAAATCCAAGAAGTGTACCTTTATTGGATATGATGTTAATGATTTCTGTTATCGCTTATGGGATTATGAAAATCACAAAATAATTAGGAGTAAAGATGTCATATTCAATGAGAAGCTCATGTAGAAAGATCAGTTGCAGGGAAATATACAAGAAAAAGAAAAACCATAATACACAGTGCTTGATGAGATCACTGAAAAAGAAATTCCAAAGGAGTAAGAAAATAAAAATGTACAACAACAGGAGAAACATGTACCTCAAACTCTTGCAAGTGTTGTTAGAATATCTACCAGGTTAAGTATACCCCCTGAACGATACTCTCCTTCATTGTATTATTTATTGTTGACTGATTCTTGTGAACCAAAATGTTATGAAGAGGCAATGCATGTAGACACCAAAAATAAGTGGCAGTAAGGAATGAAAGAGGAAATGGATTCCCTAGTAAATAACCAGACTTGGAATTTGATTCAGTTGCCTGCAGGAAAAATAACATTATAGAATAAATGGGTTTTCAAGTTGAAGGAAGAAGATGGAGGCCAAAAGCGGTACACGGGTAGACTTGTTGTAAAGGGGTTTGCACAAAAGAAAGATGTAAAAACAACTTTTCTCCATGGGGATTTGGAGGAAGAGATTTATATGAAACAACCACAGGGGTATGAGGTCAAAGGGAAGGAGAATTTGGTATGCAGGTTGAAGAAGAGCTTGTATGTCCTAAAGCAAGCTCCAAGGCAGTGGTATTTGAAGTTTGATAGGTTTATGACATAACAAGGTTATAGTAGATGTCATTCCGATCACTGTGTTTATTTTAAAAGGATAGAAAATGGAAGCTATATTATCTTGCTATTATATGTAGATGACATGCTTGTTGTAGGGTCTAATATGCAGGATATAAATATGCTCAAGAAGAAATTAGGTAATTCATTTGTGATGAAGGATTTGGGTGTTGCAAAGAAAATCCTTGGCATGAGAATAACAAAAGACATGAAAAATCATAAATTGACATTGTCTCAGGGTGAGTACACAGAGAAGGTGTTGGAGAGGTTTAGAATGCATAATGAAATACCAGTTAGTACACCTTTGGCCATCCATTTCAAATTAACTAAGGAAATGTGTCCCAAGATACAAGAGGAGATAGAATACATGTCCAGGGTCCCTTATTCATCAAAGTTGGCAACTTGATGTATGCGATGGTTTGCGCAAGACCAGATATTGCACATGTAGTGGGGGTTGTGAGTAGGTATATGAACAATCCAGGTAAAGATCATTGGGAGGAAGTAAAGTGGATTCTCAAGTATTTGAGAGGTACTGTTACTCATGCATTATGTTTTGAAGGTTCAAACACTATTCTATAGGGATATGTTGATTCATATATGGCAGTTGATAAAGATAGCAGGCAGAGCACCATAGGGTATGTTTTTACTATAGGTGGAACAACAATAAGTTGGATTTCGAAACTGCAAAAGGTTGTTTCACTTTCAACAACAGAGGCAGAGTATGTTGTTGCTACAGAGGCTAGTAAAGAAATGATTTGGTTATAGAGGTTTATGGAGGAATTGGGAAAGAAGTAAGAGAATAGCAGGTTGTACTGTGACAATGAGAGTGCCATTCATATTGCAAAGAAATCAACCTTCAATTCGAAGACTAAGCATATACATCTCAGGTACCATTTCATACGATCCTTCTTGGAAGATGGACATTTGAAGTTGGAAAATATACACTAGCTAGAATCCTGCAGACATGTTAACAAAGGGAGTAACCAGGGACAAAATGAGTTACTGCTCAGTTTTAGTTGGTCTTCAAGCATGAAGATGAACATGAGAAATTTTCTAGGTCCAAGAAGGATCACAGTCCAACAGATACAACAACAATGGAGTTGTTGAAATCAGTCTCCAAGTGGGAGATTGTTGGTTGTGGAGCTTGATTATCTTCTTGATTCAGAGGTCTTTGTTTTCAGCCGTGTTTATACCCCATGAAGACTTTACACCTCGGAAGAATGTACACTCTGCCACGCGGGGGAGTGCAGGGGGGGTTACCTTGCCTTGTAAATGTATATTGTAATTTTATAGTAAATATGGGATGTTCATTATAAGGTCGCAGATATGACATTAGAATTTATGTTAGGGTTTTTTTTCCTTGGAAGGCAACCTTCATTTACGAGGGAAATGTTTTCCGGCTATGTATTATTGTGAATATTGTATTATGAGTGAGGAGACTATGAGAGAAAGAAGAGGAAGTTACAACGAGTGTGCTGTAGGTTGTATCCCTTCATTTGTTGGATAATAATAAAGGAAGGTCATGACAATTTCTCTGGTGGACATAGACCACATTGGGTGAACCATGTATATCCGTGTCTCCACTATATTGTGTATCTTCTGTGTTTTATTTCCGCATTTGTTTTATTTTATTGTCCTGTTTTTCTAACAGATCCTCCTCTATATTGAGATCCCTAACCACTATATATATATATAAATGTTTTTTGGAATTTCAAAATTTTTATTTTTTCAATTTATTAATTTTTTTTTATCATTTTTTAGGATCCTTTTGGAAATATGGGGATTTTTTTTTGCAATTCTTAAGACCCCACCCATGTTCCCTTCTCCACCATTGTGGAAACTTGTACATCATAGTTTTATAATAGTTCTCTTTTGCTTCAATGGAAAAAATAAAAGAGTTTGTT
Source organism: Picea sitchensis (assembly GCA_010110895.2). Taxonomy (NCBI): domain Eukaryota; kingdom Viridiplantae; phylum Streptophyta; class Pinopsida; order Pinales; family Pinaceae; genus Picea; species Picea sitchensis. Next base: position 18,506 of record SNQJ01S0064528.1, read on the forward strand.
TTCTTTTTAACTTACTCCTATTATTTATAGTTTCATTAAATATTAAAATTTTGTAGTCTTTCGACATCAATAATTGCTACTTTATGTGCTCCATTGGGAGAAAGTGAATAGTAAGAAAGTGATAGGATTTATTTCAAGATTTTCTCTACATATCTATGGTTAGGGTTTCTCTGATTTTTTTTGTAGATATTTCGTGGCCTGAAGAATGGCCTCTAGTTCGGGGGGAGGAGTCCTCCTGACGTTCCCTCCATCGCCTGATATTGCAACATTCTAGTCTCTGATTACCTCTTACACCAAATCGGTAAAGTCTCAACCATCCCATTTTTTCAAGAAATTAGATGGCATTTTGAAGGTGCCAATGAATTCCTCGAATTCTCTCCCATTTTCTCTACGACTTGTTGAAAATGGATTAATCGGGAAATTCACTGGGTTGTGTCCATCTCCGCGCTATGGCACAATGACTAGGTCTGAACTGGAAGAAAAAAATCCAAGGATAGATGTCTTTGAATTTTTGTGGTAAGGGTTGTTTTGTCTTTCTGTTTGAAAATAAGACAGATCAAGATCTTATCTTCATGAGCGGGCCATATATTATCAGTACAAGGAGTATGCATTTGAATAAATGGATGCATGATTTCAGCCCTAAGAATGATCTTCCCTCAATTGTCCCTTTTTGGGTTTACCTTCCCTTCCTTCCATTGTATTGTTGGAATGATGAGACATTGAGAAACATAGGAAATACATTAGGTAGATTCATTGATCGAGCAAAACATGAGAATGTATCCAAGCATGTGCCTGCCTTTATATAGAGGTAGATCTAGAAAAAGGGTTACCTTAGGCTATCCAACTAACCTTGGATAATTGGTCTTACATCCAGAAGGCGGATTATGAACAAATCTTGTTCAAATGTAAAACTTCTCACGAATACAATCACTTTGCAAAGAATTGTTCAAAGCTTAAAATGGATCAGCATAAGGAAAGGGAACACAAGCAATGGAAACAACCAAAAAGGGAGAAGTCAGTTGGAAATGAAGCATCCCAACAATAGGATCAAATCCAAGGGGGAGTCCTCCTTCTCCCTGTCCTCATAACCCTAGATATTTTGATGGGGGGGGGGAATGAGTTGTAGAGAACAACAAAAATAAATATATTGTCCTCGAAAATATGGAGGTCGATATTGCATAATCGTGAGAGCAAGAAATAGAAAAATAATATGGTAACAAGACAGTACTAGATGAAAATGAGATAACTATGAAATATCAAGAGGCTACAAATCCTACGAATGGGGATCCGACCCCTAGCAAAAGCCTTTCCTGACCCATTTTTGGTATCCTGATAATATTAAAAGAAGGAAGTTAGGAGGAATCGGGAGTTGAATCTGAGATAGAAGCCTAACAAAGTACAACAACAAAGAAAGTTGATAGGGGATCTAATCGTAATAGAAGGGAGAATGAAGCAAATCGAGATAAAGAGGTAGGTATTCAAACCACCTTGGAAGGAGTTTTCAAAAGGAAGCGAAAAATGGAAAATCTTGTGCTCAACCAACAAAAGGGGTGTCTCAATCTATTCCCCAACCCTCTAAAGGGGGGGCCTCCAAATATTCAAGTAAATAATGAAATTTGTTTCCTAGAATTGCATAGGATTGGGTATTAAGGATAAGAAAGAAGCAATGGGAAAGTTAATAAGAGTACACAAAATTCAAATCCTTCTGATCCAGGAGACAAAATTGAGGGAACATGAAACTCTTCAAGAAATGCAACAAATTTGGAGGAAAATCAAAGGAGTGACAATAAGTGCAAGAGGGGCTTTAGGGGGAATCTGCACTTTCTCAAATCCATATATTTTTTAGTTGGATGGAAACTTTCACGCAATGCATTGGATCATGGTAAAATTGGTCCATATTTCTTTAGGTATGTCTTATCATATTTTAAATGTGTATGTGCTCAATAATTACTGGGAAAAGGCAGAATGTTGGGATTCTCTTTTGGGAATTGGGGAAACCGAGTTCACCCATAATTGTATTATAGAAAGGGATTTTAACACTACCATGCATCCGAGGGAAAAAAGAAGGGGTTCCATAGTTAGGGATTCATCAAGGGAAAATATGGAGTATCTTTTATCTACTCTAGATCTAATTGATGTACCCCCGACCAAGGGAAAATTCACTTGGAATAACATAAGAGTTGGTCCATGGCACATTGTGACTAGGCTTGATTGCTTTCTTATTCACAGTTCTTTCGTGTCCCTTCCTAAACCATTCTCCTCTTGTATAATCCCTTAGGAAATCTCTGATCATCTCCCTATCTCCCTTTCCTTTTTGAAAGAGGAGAATATGGGGCCCATCCCCTTTCGTTTTAATCCCTTATGGATGGAGAAGCCCGATTTCTTCCCTCTGGTTTCTCGCACCTGGTGCCAATGGATCTTTGGTTCCCCTGTCCATGTTTGGGAACACAAGCTTAAATTAACCAAATCAACTATTAAGAACCGGTTTAAAGTATCAATTTATTCTCTGAATGTAGAGGTAATCGAGTATAAGAGAAAGTTGAGGAACTACAAGAAAGGCTGGAGAATATTGAAGTGCTTCTAGATCTTTTGAAGCAAGAACAAAATGTGTATAATAATTATATTAAGTATTTGAGATATGAGGATTCAATGTGGAGGTTGAAGTCCAAATTTTAGTGGCTCCAAGATGGTGAAAAAAACACGCCTTTCTTCCATAAGCATGCCAAAGCTAGGAAATGGCGCAATAGGGTTGAGAAAATCAAAACACAAATTGGAGAAGTTATTTCATCTTTTGAAGATATTAAAAATGCAACATCAATGCACTATGGAAAATTTTATTAAGAAGAGGGAGAAATGAATGAGGAGTTATGTGAACATTTTTTCTCCCACATTCCTTTGAAAATTTCAGAGGAAGACAACTTGGAGTTGAATAAGCTAGTCACAGAAGAGGAAATATTTGCAACTACAAATCAATTCAATCCTGATAAAGCCCCTGGGCCGGACTGTTTTACTATTCACTTTTATAAAAGATGTTGGTCCATAATTAAATATGATTTCATCAAGATGAGTCAATATGTGCACAAATCATAGTGCATAGGAGGGGCCACAAATTCATCTTTCTTGGCCTTAATCCCAAAAGAAAAAAACATGACTCTTCCTTTGAAAAATATATCCCCATTTATTTATGTAATGTATCCTATAAAATTATGTCAAAGATGATTGCAAACAAGTTGAAACCTTTTTTTATGTAATCTCATTCTTCCTAATCAAGGGGGCTTTGTGGAGAAATGAAAAATTTGGGATAATATCATTCTAGTTCAAGAGGCCATTCATTCGAGTTACAACCGAGGTGAAAAAGGTATGATCATAAAAATTGATATGGTTAATGCATTTGGTAGAGTTAAACATAGTTTTCTTAATGCAGTCTTGCAAAAATTTGGCTTCAAGCAGTCTTTTATCTCTTGGATTGGTTCTTGTATCAACAATCCTTGGATTGGTACTTTGATTAATGGAAGGCTAGGTTTTTTTTTAAAGCATCNCCCCCCCACTTCTTTATGTTCTTTTGGAGAAATCCCTTAATAGAAGATTATAATGGGAACACAACTCAAGAGAAATCTTAGGAATTCAAATTGCCACAGGGGTCAAAAGAATTAATCACTCCCAATTTGTAGATGACACTTTGCTGATGGGAGGGGCTTTAAAAATTATTGCTGGAAGATTTAAACTGGTGTTGGATAAATTTACTCAGAGTTCAGTGGGAATAACCAATAAGAATAAAAGTCTGTTATATGCCTGGAATATCAATGCTGATGTTTTGATCGGTATAGATCACATCTTCCAATTCTCATTCTCAGTTGATTGGAAATCTTTTAAATATTTGAGAATGTCGATCTATTTGAAATAACTTCCAGGTGAATCATGGAAAGCAATTTTGTAGAAAATAAAAGAGAATCTTGAAATCTGGGGTGATTTCAATTCTCATCTCTTTTGGCTCCCATTGGCATAAAAAAAGCTTTGTCTCAGGCAATACATAATTTTCTATGTTAAGGAGGCAAAACTAATTAATACTAAAAGATTTCATTTGGTGAATTGGAGTTTGGTAAGATCTCCCAAGGATCATGGGGGTATTGGTATTCGAGACCCTGAATTGGTGAACATTTCCTTGGAATCAAAGTTATTATGAAGATTAGTGACGAGGGGAAATGAATGGTGGAAAAGGGCCTTACTGAAAAAATATTTTTCGGGGGAAAGAAGAAGGTGTTTGGATGATCCCCCAGGCAGGCAACTTGGCTGTCCAATTTGGAAATTGCTTTGAGACTCCCTCCCTCATTTCCAAAAATCGCTCTCTTGGATTTTGGGAAATGGGAAGCTTATAAATATATGGAATGATGGAATTATAGGATCTATTCCTCTTGGTCATGATCCCTCTTTTGTCCCTCTAAGGCATTGGTTTTCGTCTTAGAATAAGCATATGTTATTTGATATTTCTTTCTGGAACTCCAATGGAGTTTGGAAGGGATGAGATTTGGGTCCCCTGCCCCCCAACCTCAACAATATTTCCTAATCCTTATTGTTATCTTTTAAAGGAGCAACCCCAATTCATATGTCGAAACATGATAGTCGAAGTTGGGGAGTAGTTGGTTACTTAGTAAAGGAAGGCTATAATGCTCTACTTCAACAATCCACTCTTCCCCACAAAATCATCTATGAGGAGGAATATTTGGAATAATGACGGGCTTCTTAAAATAAATATATTTTGTTGGATTCTCGCCCAGGGTAAGCTCTTCACGGGGGATAATTTGAGTAAAAAGGGTTTCTATGGGCCATTTCGATGCACTCTCTCTATGATAAATATGGAAACGTCTCAACATCTATTCATTGAATGTGAATTTTCCATTCATGTATGGAAATTAGTATATTCGAAGTTGTATCATAAGGTTGTGTGGCATTCCAACATTAAAACATTGTTGGGAAAGTGGGGGTCACTCTATCAGGGCTCTTTTTAGGGTAAATTTGTGTTTCAAAGAGCATGGAAGGAGTCCTATAAATATGTGTGTTGGCCACTGCGGCTTGCCAGAAATAGAGCCATTTAAAAAAATAATCACTTCAATCCTAGTTCTGTAGTAGCTCACTCTTTGGGTCAGATGGATGAATACTTTAACTCAAAAAGAATTAGAGTGGAGGCTTCACATATTTTGGACATAGAGGAGGATATTTGGATGTCCAAACTTAATATTTCAGTCACAATCAATAACAAGGTGTCACCAAGATCATTTTGGCAACTTTATTCTTCCTCAATGGATTTTCATTCTTGGATTTCTTCTCAATCATGCTTTACACTATGTTTTGGTGGTGCTTCTAAAGGAAATCTAGGGGAGGTAGGTATGAGAGGGGTGATTTATGGCCCTAGAGGAACTCTAGAAGTCAATTTTTATTGGAATCTTGGCACCACCTTGAACAACAAGGTAGAACCTTATGCAGTCTATCAGGGGGTGCAACTGAAAAAGAAAAGGCAAATTACTCATGAACATCGTGGGTGATTCCAAAAACACTGTTAGAAATTTTGTTACTAGATCCTCTCCCAAGGATCCTGTTTTGAAGGTTCTTGTTGATCGTATTTGGATCTCTTTATCAAATCTCATTGTACAGTTCTTTCATGTTTTTCACAAAGATAACAAAGCAACTGATGAAATGGCCAATAAATCCATTATCTTAGCCTGTGGTTCCTTAAGGGTTTGTGGTGAAGTGCACTTTGTCACCCCTATGTGATGACAGGGGATGGGAATATGGGTGGGACCCATCTGGACTATGTGGAGTCTTCTATATGTTCTCATGGAGAATGCATGTAACCATTAATACAATGTCATATCATGAATTTAAGGGATAGATATGCAGTTAATTTCATGAGTGTGATGAGAAGCTTGGCTTGTGGGTGTAGGAGGCGATCTGGGAAGAAGGTACGATATTTGTACATTCTTGTTCCAAGTTTGATGGATATGATCCAGGATGGGAAATAATCCATGGTGGAAGCACAAGGCAAGGAGGGGACAGTACAACTTAGGCTGCCTAATTTGGGAAATGTCGTCAATGATATTGTAAGCTCGCATGGCCACCTTATGGGAGATTATTTGAACAAGGATATCCAGGTATGAAGTGCATGTATGGCTCTCTTTCAAAATGATGGTATTGCTATTAAACACAGTGATGCAGTTATGGATTTGGTATTGATTTCTGGCTTAGTGTTGGATAAGTTTTTCATTTGGATTTCTCCCTCTCCGGTGTGATAACTCAAATAGGGAGTGGTTTATCTGGGGGTTCGCTTGTTCGTTGTGAAGGCTTGGTTGTATTTACTTCCCTTTTGCATTTTCAAAATCAAGTGTTGGATTCTATGGACAATTGGTCGATAATGGAAAATTGGGGAAACAAAGTTAATCAAAAGGAGGAATTGGAGGACAATTAATTCATGGAACGTCAACGCCTAGTTATCAGGACCAACGTGCTCAAATACACAATACCCATTGCATTGAACACTCTGGATCAACATAGGGTCATGGTGGGGTAGCTTCAGGGTGAGGTTTATTTTCTCATAAGCCAAATTGAATCTCTACAGATACAACTAACACAGAGGGGCGAGGAATAAAGGTCTACACCCTTAGGAGGGAATAATGGCAGATCGACTGCTATGGAGGAGGAAAATCTGCTAGATTTAAATGATCATGTGGTGACATCTAATGCTAATGACATAACAGACAAAGAGATAGGTCAAGATCCAGATATTAATGCTTAATCATGTTTTGTTTTGTAGTCTATATTAACGATATATATTACCAAATTCACTTTGTCCATATTTGCAATAGTGTTAGAATTTGGAGACATCCTAGAGATAGGTTAGACATGTAATATCCCCCAGAAGAGCCTCAGTTGTAATTATGAATTGTAAACATGTTTGTTAGGATGGTGAGCCGAGTTATAATAAGCTAGGAGGCTTATGTGATGATTAGGCCAGAGAGCCTAGGATGCTAAGGCTAGGAGCCTGTTTTGTATATGTAATTATTCAAAATCATTAATAAAAATATAAACATCCCTGCGTGTAGACCGACCACGAAGAAAGAGTGATGGGGGACTAAGCTCCACTAGGTAGGTTAAGGAAGGGGGTGCTAAGCTAAGGGGGGATTATCTCTAAACGGATAATATTTTATTGCTATATCCTTTAGACTAAGGTGGGCATGATCAAGATTATCCTAAGTTCCTGGAAAGGGGACATAGGCTAAATGGAGCGCATGCAGCTCCAGGAAGACATGTGTCAACCTGGGCGCATGCAGTTAAAGATAAAGCATTAGATCATGTTGGGGGGTCTATCATTCTTCCATCCTCCATCTGAACCTGAGACCTCCGTCGTCGACCTCTAGATACCCTCATTCATCTCTGAAACTAGAAATGGTGAAGCCATCCTGTGTTGCTTGCTGAGAATCCCGACGCATCTTGTAATCGCCTGAGCCTTGCTATGCCTCAGTGTTGAATGTTACTATTTGGGTGTCGATACCCGTTTCCCTGTTACTGATGTCACCCATGAGCTAACTAAGTGCTGAATGTTGTTGGAGTTACCCGTACCTAGCTGTAGATGAGTCGAATATTGGTTGAAGAGGCAGGTTGTCAGGCTTGTGAGCAACTCTCCTAGGTGAGAGAGTTTGTTGGGAAGTGAGTTCTCCTGGAAGGGATTCTCATAGCAGCTACAATACTATGATACTTCTGGTCCAACCTGTTGCTGAAGCCCAAGGTAAGGGAGGTGTACTAGCCAATGGACTTGTATTAGTGAAGGTGTATCCTCCTGGGGTGGAGCAGGTGTGTGGGGAATGAGGGTCTATGGGTTGTGGGCGTAAGTGGCTCCTGGGATAAAATATCCTTCCTGTTGCTTTGTGCGACTTCCTTGTTGTCCTTGCAAAGCCTAGAATTCCTTTGCCCGATGGAGTTTAGTCCCAACTCGGGGGTGACCTACTGCTGGGAGTGATGAGCAACGCGGTCTAAGGATGGGAGGTTCGTGGAAGGTCTGCACGCAGTTGGTGGATTTACTCCAGCTAAAAGATAAGTATCATTTATGTGCTTAATCATGTATTTTATGCATGTTTTGTGATGCTTGAATGTTGTCATGTATTCTGTTGCGTATATGAATTATTGTTAGTTCCATTGATTCTGTATGGTAGTAGTGATTATGTGTTTATTGAGATTAAGTGTTTTAAATTCATTAAAATGCATATATATTATATAAGTGTATATTCCGCGTGGTAGCATTACCCGGTGTCTGGAGGGTCGAGGATGTTACAAGACATATGGTTGTTAGTAGCTTGGACTGAACTGTTATTTTTCTTTGATATCTGGTTCTAGTTTTGTACTAAGCGGTTACGACCGCGACCTTTTTAATGAATAAAAATTCACCATCTTTTGTTAAAAAAAAGAAAGGTCTCTTTTGCTTCAACTTTTTGAAATGAAATCATTTTCAATTTGACAACCATTTTTTTCCAAGAAACATATTTAAGGGAAAACCCCTAGGCGCTTTCCCTCATTATGAGGATGGTAACGAGGGTAAACCCTAAGTTCTTTAATGAACATGGCTAGGTCAACAACAAGGCTCAAAAGTATTACAAGAATATACTCATTTTGAGCTCAATTTGACAACCATGTGCAAAGATATATTTTCATTAGAACCACTGAAGTACTTACATTTCACCTAAATTCAAAGTGTTTTTGGTAAATTTTCCAATCATATATTTAAAATGGTTGAATTGAATTGGGAAGACATATATAGAAAGAAAAATATAATTCATCAATTTGCATGATTTTCGACTAGGGGATTTAAAAGTAGAATGTCTCTCTACAAATAATTCATATTTATCATTTATATATAGATTATGCAGTAAAAATTTAATATCTAACTCTAGGTATGAGATTTTTTATTATAAGAGTTAAAATGTTAAATATCAAACATTAAACACAAAGAAACATATTAGAAGGTAATAGAATTATTTTACTAATAAAAGAAATTATGCCTAGTCTTGACATAAAGAACAACATGTCTATTACCTAAGTTCAAATACTCTAGAATAGAAACTATTCAAATCCTTATACATCTACACTCATTCCACATTTACTCCATTTTTCATCAATATTGATGTACATACACTTTTACATAATTGACATAGAGATTGATAGTTGAAGAATATGTGCATCAAATGGCATTCCATTATGAGTAACTATATGTTCACAAATGATTGAACATCAATTTCCACCTACACAAGATTTCAAGAAAAATCCATTCACCTCATCTTTAATAGTGTTCATCAACCCAACCCTAAGTGTGCAATAAGTAATGCAAAAAGGACCATTAAGCATTAAATTTTGCTATACTATTTTTCGACAATAATAGGCAATATTTGTATGGTCGCGGCTGAACCGAACAACCCTATAATACAAGTTGATAAAAAGATGACCACAACCCATAAGAAAAATGACAAAGTCCTTGGTCCAAAAAAAACTATAGTTGTCTATCCAATATCTATATTGACTAGATCAATAGGTGTACTGCCTAGTAAACTCTCCTACTAATAAAACAACTTGACAAGACAATCTAAATAGAGAAATATCTTAAAACTTTGGCCCATGTAGGTTATCTTCTATCATTTGGTTTTCCTTATTGTCCTCATCATAATGTTTGTTCATTTTTTGTTGTGTTTCATGGAATAGTCCATTTTCCATGGCTTCCAATTTCAAATTTGGATTGTGTTGATCCCTTTCACTTTCTTCCTTTCAACCATATGAGTTTGAAGTAGGAGTAGGGGGTTGGAGAACCTCTGGAGGGAGATTAAGGAAACTGTAACATCCCCACTATAATCATCATTTTTAATTTATGCATAATGTAGATATGAATATGGCTATGGCCAAGTGTTTTAATATGCGAATTGTATTTCTGATTTTAATAAATATAACATGATACCGACTGTCGGGAATATCGATGGAGATGGGGGATGATTTATCCACAAGAGAAAGGAATGTCTAGGAGTGTCCAAGAGGGGTACAATGAGGAAATTAATTGTGGGTATTAATCCATACCCATATTTATGAATTTTATTATCATAAGAGATAACTTCTATTTTCTGGTTGAGTATATAAGAGCCCGATCATTAAATACTTGTCATGGGTGGGTGTAGAAGTGACATCCATAGTTATTGGAAGCATGGGGTTGTAGTACAATCAACATTGGGCATAGTGTGAAGTAAATTATCTTGGGAAAATAGAGGAAATTCGTATGGGGGAGAATAAACAGTTTTTACACATTCAGTTTGGCATGAACAATAAGGAAAAAAAGAGCATTGGAGCTAGACCAAGAAGGCTAGGAAAATTTTGGAGCATGCTAGAGTGTTTTTGGAGCATTGTGAGATAAATATTGAAGAGCTAGGTTGTCAGGCCTAAAGAGTGAACTCCTGGGTGAGATCCACTAGAACAACAAGTGGTTGTTGTTTTTTTCCTAGTGGTTTTTCCTAGTAGTGAGTTCCCTTGAGTTCACAGCAAAGAGATTCTCAATTACCTATGTCAGAGAGACCCTGATAAATGAATGGGATGCTTGAGGGATTGACAACAGTGAAGGGGTACATTCCTTGGGTTGGGAAGGTATAGAGGAAGAGAGTTGGAGGATATTCGGGATAACCGTAGGAGAATACCAATAGGTTGTGGGTTATTGAGCTGTGAGTGGACTGTTAGAGGCACCCTTCTCTTGTGGATTTCTAGCCCCAGCTTGGGGGTGACATGCTGTTGAGATTTAGAACAATAGGTCTATGGTTGGGTGGAACGTCCTTCCTAAGAAGTTGGTTGCACAAACATTTTAAAAGATAAGTGTTTATCTATTTTCTGAGTTATCTTATGAGTTATATGGATGTGCATTTTATCATGTGTATGAGAATGTTTTTTATGTGTTGATGTAGTTGATTATTTGGTTGCATTGTGTTCATATAGAATGTTGTAGATGCATTTAAATTATGGGTCAAAATCTAGTTGAATATGTGTTTAATTCGTAATTGGTAAGCTACAAGAATTAATTAGCAAAATACATTTTTCGAATTTATGTGTTTTCCTACAAGTAATGTTCCTTGGTTGAGCTAGGCTACGTTGAAAAATGGTATTAAATCTACAGGTTCAAACACTTCACATGTATGGGCCAAAATCAACATGCAAAAGTTAAAAATTGCAGAGTTAAAGCTCATAGAATGTTTGCAAGGTGGTTGTGAGATTTTTCCCGGCAAAAGTGTGAGTTGATTGCCTGTAATTTCGGTGAATTCGAGTTTAGGGGTTACAATCCCCAATTTTAATCTCTAAAGATGCATGTGTTGAGCTTGTAATAAGTCGAATTATGGAAATCATAGTGTAGCCATGAATAATTGGGTGAAACTGGGAAAAAACCCCAATTTCTGCAGTGAAATTGGTTGAGAATTAGACCTAAGAGTGTCAAACTTGGGTGTAGAGGTTGAGTCGATATGCACCAGGACTAAATTGGATATTTGAAAGCTTAATTTATGTACTCATGGCATCCCTAATAAAAATTTCGAAATTGTGCATTTTTGGAAAATTAAAAAAATTCAAAATTTGGGAAATTTTGGGTATTTTATTGTACATGACGTCAGCATGACATGGAGGCCACATGGCAGTGATGTGGCAGAAGTGACATGGTAGAGGTGATGTGGATTACCACGGTGGTAGGGCCACAATTCCAGGTCCATGATGGCAGTTGGTAACACGGTGGCAGGGCCACAATGCCAGCTCCATGGGGGCAATTGGTAAGACAGTGGCAAGTGATGTGGGAGTCGCATGAGGCGGTGCTATGGCCAAACCATAAACCACTATTGCATGGGTAGTGAGGAAGTTTTGGTCCAAGGTCTTGTACCATGCAAGACCATATAGATTGTTCCACATAGCACATGAAAACCATTGTCGCACCCTAAAAGGATGTTAATGTGTGTGCATGTTTGGGATGCAACATGGACTTTCAGTTGTTGATCTCGCACGATCTCCACCGTTGGATCTGTGAGATGTGAAAATTCATGCGCACTAAGGTAAAGGTGTGGGATGAGACCCTCCCATCCCTACATCCCATGAAGGGGCGCCACGTAGAGTTGGTTAGACAGGGTGGGACCCTTGTCCCATTCAGGATCAGATGTGTGCCAACTAGGTAGGTGGGACCGTAAAATATTAATATTTTATTAATGTTTAAGGTCAGAGTAAAAGGTAAGAGAAGAAATATTATGGTAGATGATGAGGCAGGATAGGAGGGTGACATGGCATCACCTTTGGGTGTCATGTGGACCCAAAATGCCACATCAACAACCATGAAAACAAAGATGCCACGTAGGAAAAATGGTTCCATAGTGTAAAAACAAAACCAATATGGAGCCAAAAGATTATTTTAGCCATAACATGAGCATATTAACTCAGAATGAGATGAAACCTTTGGGTTTTATTTGTAGTGAGGATATCTACAAAATTTCTAGCAAGGGTCATTGCTCATTTATGCTTGGATCTGTCAGAAATTGTAAAATAGTGCTTTCTAAAGATCTAGGTCCAGATCTTTGACAGAGGTCTAGATTTAGTTGAAATTATTGGAGAGAGCCTAGAAAGAAGGTATAAAAATAACCCAGGAATGAACTGAATAAATCCAAAGGGGTTTGGAATGGGGATGCTGAAATAGGCCAAAATTCACTATTTTGGGGACTTTTGGGATGTTCAGAGGAGGAAAAGAGTCCCTAGATGGTAAATCTAGAAACATTTATTTACTCAACTTTTTTTATACTCATCAAGCCAAAAATTTGGTTTATTAATTTTTTTCTAGAAGTGCAGGATTTGGGAGATAGCTTGTTTGGCTAAAAATTCTAAGACTAGAAAAAGGGATGCACAAGGACAAAGTTGTCATTTCCAGATTGTTGTAGTTTTTACTAGAGCATCAGAATGACAATACAAGAGTTGCTATCAGATCTTTATAATAATTATTATCTATTCCTCATACAAAAGTTTCTTTGGTTCCTGACATATTTACTTCTAAAAATGGAAAAAGTTGGTGTCTGAGATTATTTGCACCAGAATGAAGAATGCACAAAAAGGGGCAAATTAACAATATTTAGATGGCCATAACTTTCTGCTCAGAACTCACAATTGAGAAAGAAAATAGTCATTGGAAATCTATTAGAAAGGAGAATCCATCTATCAACCCGAAAAATTGATTTGGGAAGCATAAGTTACAGTCAATGCAAAAGAAGATGGTTGGTGGCATTAAAGAGCAAAAAAAACTTATGTATTGTTTTCTATAATTATGTATGTATATATTTTTGTCTAACATAAATTTATTTGCATGTATAATTTAGAGGTATAGGAAGTCATTTTGGTTCCTACATGAGAATTACAACCATGGAATATTCCCAAGGGTCCCATACTCATGGAGAGGAATTTAGAGGGCTACATGTTAGCATGGGAAATTTTGAGACAAAATCTAATGGAGGAAGAGAGAGGCATGAGCCTATAACTATGAGAATCTTATAGAAAGAAGTGTAGAGTTATAGGGAAAATAATGAGAAGATTATGAAGTCTCAGGAAAATATACTTCAAAGCTTGAACATGTTGCAGAAGCAAGCCATCAAATATTCTGGCACAAAGCAAGCAACTAGTGCTAGACAAGTGACATCATCAGATCCCATAGTAGAAAGGACGAGCATAGGAATGGAAGGCAATCAAGGAGCATGTGCAGATGCCATCATTCCCAGAGCAATTATTTAGGAGAGCTAATGCAAGTTCAGGGCTAGAGAGCAGCCCAAGTGTGCCCCTTGTGAAGAAACAAAGCAGAAGGCTCGAGGGAGACATCTTGCAAGGAGAAATCAAGAAAATCAAGCCACCAAATTTCAATGGCGAGCATAGGAAAGGAGAAGAGGTCGAGGCTTGGCTATTGGAATTGAAGAAATATTTCCAGTTGCATGATAATCCCTCCAAGGTAGAAACACGAATTGCAACATACCACTTGCAAGGAAAGGAAGCCATGTGGTGGGATCAACTTAAGCAAGCAAAACACCTTGATGAGAGGAAGGTCTCATGGAGACAGTTCAAAGGATATTTCCAAGAGAAATATTTGTTTGAGCATTATTACGAGAGAAATATGAAAGAGTTCTTTGAAATCAAGTTGGGAAGCATGGCAATGGATGAATATGAGAAGAGGTTCTTTGAATTGTTGAAGTATGTGGACTTCATAAAGGATGAAAAGGTAAAAATCCAAAGGCTTCTAAGTGGGTTACCCACTTTCTACAGTGACAAGATACAATATGATAACCCCAAAACTTTGGAAGAGGTCATAAGGAGAGAAAGACATATTTATGAGTAGAGTAGAGGGAGGCCAGTCTTCCAAAAGACTTGGAATGACAAGATGAAGGGTAAAAAGGATCAAATATAGAAAGGTTTTAAGCCACTTTTTTCAAGAACAACTCACAAGCAAATCAACAATGACAGTCAACCCAAAATGATCAAAATACAACATATTCATTTGGGAAAAGGCCAAGGAAGTAGCTTGTACAAAGTTGGGGATATGAGGGAAATTGCTTATATAAAGACCACCCTCACAAAGGTGAAAGAATGATGACTGTCCACAACATTAAGGAGGTTGAAACTGTTGAGGACATGGTAGGAAGCATGCCAAGGATTTATGCGGCCTTGGAAAACAAGAAAGCATAGTATCAATCCCCTATGATTGAAGTGGAAGGTAATATTGATAACCAACCCATAGCAATTTTAATTGATTATAGAGCTAGCCATAGTTACATAAAATCTAACATTGTTGAAAGATTTCACTTGTAAAGGAGTAAGCATAATAAATATTTCTTAGTTCAATTAGCCACGAAAGTTAAGAGAAAGATCAATGAGTTGGTTAAATATTGTCCAATAGACATGAATGGACTCAACACAGAGGTAGATGTGAACATCATACCATTGGGTTCATATGACTGTCTAATTGACATGGATTGGTTGGAGAAACACCATGCTGTCATAGAATATTACAATAAGACAATAACTTGTCTTGATGAGAATGGATAGATGGGAAAGATTCAAGGCATTATGAGAGCTTTGGTTGTAGGAAAAAATTCAGCCATGAAACTGAAAAAGAATTTTAGAAAAGGATGCCAAATTTTGCAGCTCATATGGAAGAGGAAACCATAGATAAAGTGTCAAGTATTAAAGACCATTAAGTCTTGAAATATTTTGAAGATGTTTTTGGAGAAATCCTAGGATTTCCACCAAAGAGAGACATTGATTTCGCTATTGATTTGGTGCCATGAGATACCCCAGTGTCCAAGACACCTTATATAATGGGAACACCATAATTAAAAGAGTTGCAAATGCAAATTGAAGAGCTATTAAAGAAGGGGTATATACGCACAAGTGTGTTATCTTGGGGAGCCCCAATTATTTTTGTAAATAAGAAGGATGGGACCTTAAGGATGTGTATTTATTTCAGGCAACTGAATAAGGTCACCATAAAGAAAAAATATCCTTTGTCAAGGATTGATGATCTTTTTGATCAGCTAAAAGGTGCAAGAATATTTTCCAAGATTGACTTGAGATTTCGTTATCATCAAGTAAGCATAAATGAAGAAGACATCAACAAGACAATGTTCAAAACAAGATATGGACATTATGAATTCACAGTAGTGCCATCTGGGCTATCAAATGCCCCAACTTTTTTTTATGTGCCTGATGAATGGAGTGTTCAAGGAATACCTGGATATGTTTTTTTTTTCTTGGATGATATTCTAATTTACTCCAAGACAGCAAAAGAGCATGAGAAAGACTTAAGAATGGTGTTGCAAGTTTTAAGAGAACATAAGTTGTATGCCAAGTTAAGTAAGTGCATATTTTATCAAAGAAAGATTCACTATTTGGGGCATATTATTTCAGCAGAGGAGATAACAATTGATCTCGAGAAAATAAAGGCCATTAGAGGATGGCCAACACCAAGAACTGTGACAGAGGTAAGATATTTCATGGGTCTTGCAGGTTATTATCGAAGGTTCATAAAGGGGTTTTCAAAGATTACAAGCCCAATCATTTCTTTGCAAAAGAAGAGAGTGAAATTTCAATGGACTCCTAAATGTGAAGAAAGTTTTCAACAATTGAAAAATATTTTGACAAGTGCATCAATCTTAAAGATTGCAGACCTAGAAGAAGATTTTGTAGTGTGCACTAATGTGTGCAAGGACGGGCTCGATGGAGTCTTCAGTCAAAAGGATCATGTGGTGTGTTATGAATCTAGAAAATTAAAAGAGCATGAAAGAAATTATGCTACACATGACTTGGAGTTAGTGACAATTGTTTGCATTAAAAATGTGGAGACATTACTTGATGGGGAGAATATTTGAGTTAAGAACAGACCATTGTGGTCTTAAGCATTTGTTTGGGCATCCAACATTAAATTTTAGGAAAATTAGATGGCTCGAATTTCTAAGTGAATATGAATTTGAAATTAAACATATAAAAGGCAAGGAAAATCAGGTGGTTGATGCACTCAACATAAGAGATCATGAAAAACACATTTCAACCATTAGTATGTTTAACACATATTTAAAAGAGAAAATTTTAGAGGCTACAAATTCATACCAACAATATGTAAAAATAAAAGACACATTACAACAAGGCAGTTTACAGAGGATGTTTAATTATTATGAGTTGAAAGAGGATGGAATCCTCATGTACAAAGAAAAAATATATGTGCCAAATTCAGGAGAGCTGAAAAATACAGTTTTGAAGGAAATGCACAATGTGCCATATGATGGGCACCTAGGATATTAGAATATAATTGCAGTTGTAAAAAGCCAATACTTTTGGTTGGAAATGAAGAAGGATTTGGCTAATTACATATCAAGGTGTCTAGAGTGTCCAAAGGTAAGAACAAAACATAGACATCCAATGGGGCTGCTATAACCATTGTCCATTCCTGAGTGGAAACGGGAAGTAGTTACTATAACGTCCCCGAGCCCATCTGAGTAACATTATGGTGCAAAATAATCTTAAAAACAAAATTTACGGCTAAATAATTTAATTCATTTATTGTTAGCTAATTTCCTGTAGCTTTCAACTATGAATTACAACAGATTTAGCTACTGTGTATAACCACAAAATAGAAGCATCTACAACATGTTATTAATCAACATGAAATGCAGTTAAAAAACTCATTACAACAACAGATAAATCACTACCAAAAACACATAGTTCATGCACAATAATTAAACACATAATTTAACACAACAACAAGATAAAACACTTATCTTTTCACAACAGTTGTGCAACCAACTGCTTGGGATAGACGTTCCACCCAACCATAGACTGATTGTTCCAAATCACAATAGTCAGTCACCCCCGCGTTGAGGCTAGCAATGCACAAAAGAAGGTGGTCTCTTACAATCCACTCACAACTCATAAAACTCTCAACCCAACTGATATTCTCCTACAACTATCTTGATTTTCCACCGGTTCTCTTCATCTTGACCTGTCCAACACAAGGAATGTACCCCTTCACTGATCTCAGACCCTCGGGCGTCCCATTAATTTATCAGGGTCTCTCTGGCACAATTAACTAGAAATATCTCAGCTAGGAACTCAAGGGAAATTACTGCTAGGAAAACTATCAACAAACCAACAACAACCACTTGCTATTTTAGTGCAACTCACACAATAATTCACTCTTCAGGGTTGACAACATGGCTCTTCAATTTTCTATCTCCAATTCGATCCAAATACGCTCCAACGTGCTCTAGAATTGTCCCTCCATGGTTGTATCTGCTTCAAGCTCAATTTATTTCTCTCTCCTTACTTCCCATGCACAAACTTGACTAACTAAAAATTATTTTCCCAACCCATACAAATTTCCTCTCTTTGACTTGCCTTTCTTGACTCACACTCTTCCCTAAGCTGATTGTACTCAACCCCCATGTGCCCAATAAATTTGGGATGTGACCACTCACAACCACCCTCTTACATGTATTCAATGATTGGCTTTGGAAACACTCAATCATAAATGGGAAGGTTCATATACAAATAACAATTTTAGGAAAATGGGTTAAATCAATATACATGGGTATTTCCCCCTTGGACCCCTCTTGGCCATTATCCTAGACACTCCTCTATCTTGTGGATTAATTCAGCTCCCATCTTTTCCCATGTTCCCTTATCAACTGACATTACATTTATTATTAAAACATTGAAAAAAAATTCACATATTACATCGCTTTGGCCGTAGCCACACATTATATCTACATAAGCATTAATTAAACTAGGGATTATAGTGGGGATGTTACATTGCCCCTCCCCTACAATTTTGCACCGTCCTCAGTGCAATCTATGTCGATACACACACACACATATGCAAATTTACATCACAATAAATAAAATTTTGCAGTTTAACAACTCCAACAACAACTCCAACTATCACTCTCACGTTCCTCTCAACTCGTCGACCCAAGGAATGTACCATTTTTTTATTATCAAGGATAACCTAAGAGATGTACCATCCATTTATCAAGGCTAACCCAATGAATGAGCCATTCTTTTATCAATGTCCCCAATGCAGTTGGACGGGAATCTGAGATGTGGTTTCATAATTTCAGCTACTCAAAATGGAGTCTTGCATTATGTTTTCTTCAAAACTGTAAAAAATTTGTGGGTATTCTTCCCGCATGTTTTCTTCATGCTCCCATGTATCATATTCAAGACTGTAGAAGGTCCGTTGAACATTGACCAGCCCTATGGATTTGTTCCTGAGCACTATGAATTTTTGGTCCAGGATGCGTACTGGTTCCACCCAGAAATCCCCTTCATGCTCCACCTGGATCACATTCCAATCAATTATGTGGTTAGGATCAGGCACATATTTATTTGAAAATGACACATGAAATGCATTATGCACTCTCATGAATGCAGGAAAAGCTAACATGTATGCAACTAGCCCTATCTTTTTTAATAATTCAAAAGGCCCACAATATCTCGCTGCCAACTTTAGGAAACTTCCTAATCTTAGCGAACTTCACTTTCAAAAGCACATGTTCTCCCACTTTAAAGTCTCTGAAGACTTTGTTCTTGTCTGCATAACTTTTCTACCTATCCTGGGCAACCCTTAAATTATGTTTTATCTTTTCCATCTGCCCTTCCATTTCCTTTAACAATTCTGGCCCAACAACTGCTCTGTTTGCTGGATTATCCTAACTCACTGGTGTGTTACATTTTCTGCCATACAATGATTCAAATGGACTCATTTTCAATGAGGCTCGATACCCATTATTGTAGGAAAATTCAACTAAATGAATATAATCTTCCCACTTTGATGGTTGATCCATCACATACATTCTAAGCATGTCCTCAATTATCATGTTAGTCCTTTCTATTTTCCCAATCGACTCGGGATGATATGTTGTAATAAGATTTAAATTTGTCCCAAATCCTTTGATCAAACCCTTCCAAAAATTGGAAGTAAACTTTGGATTTCTGTCTGAAACTATTGCCTTAGGCACTCCATGTAGCCTAGCAACTTCTCTCATATAAATTTCTGCAATATTTGATGCCTCATGTGTAGTCTTTATTGGAATAAAATGCGTTGCTTTAGTCAATTTATCCACCACCACCATGATGAAATCATCTTGCTTCATTGTTCTGGGAAACTTAGTAATAAAATCAACTGTAACTACTTCCCACTTCCATTTCGAAATGGGAAATGGTTGTAGCAAACCTCCCAGGTGTCTATGTTCTGCCTTCACTTTATGGCATTTTAGACATTTGGCTATGTAATCAACCACTTCTTTCTTCATTCCTGGCAAAAAATATTGGCTTCATAATGCTGCAATTGTTTTCTGATATCTTGGGTGCCCAACATAAGGCACATTGTGCATTTCCTTTAAAACTACATTTTTCAGCTCACTAGAATTCGACACATACACTTTACCCTTGTACATGATAATTCCATCTTCCTTCAACTCATAATAATTAAATTTCTGCTGAAAATTACCTGGCTATAATGTCTCTTTTATTTTCACATAGTGTTGATCTGAATTTGCTACTACAATAATTTTGTCTTTCAGATATGTCATGTACATGCTGATGGCTACAATATGCACTTCATGATCTCTCCTGCTAAGTGCATCAACCAATTGATTTTACTTTCCTTTTATATGCTTAATTTAGAAGTCATAGTCACTTATAAATTCCATCCATCTAGTTTGCCTAACATTTAGTGTTGGATGTCCAAACAGATGCTTCATGTAACGCCCCCATTCCGGGCCGGGCATGCGCTACTTCGTGAAACAACAATCTCATATTTAATTCTATATATAAGACATGCATTTAAGCAAATGAAACACATTTAAACTCAGAGTAAATATAAGAATTATTGCTATTATAAATAATTAATGGTTTTAACATTAATTCGTATGCACAACATAATACATGATAAATATAAATACACATACATGCAAAAACGTAAATTAAAACAACATCTGGTACTTATCTTAGAAACGGTGGTAATTCCACCAACCACATGCAGGTCTTCCACGAACCTCCCAGCCTTAGACCACACTGCTCATCAAGCTCAGCAGTGGATCACCCCCGAGCTGGGACTAAGCTCTACCTTAAGACAAGAAATCCTAGGCTAGGCTGAGGTTACATGGAAAAACAACATAGAATGACTGGAAGGATTCTTCCCAAGATGCCATCTTATGCCCACTACTCCCAGACTCTCATTCCCCACATGTCTGCTCCACCCTAAGAGTTTACACATTCTCTGTCACCTAGACAGTCCTTCGGCTGCTAACCTCCCTTGCCTTGGGTTTCATCAACAGGTCGGATCAGGAAGTCTCAGAGCCCGAAGCTGGTGCTGGAAACTCTCTAGAAGAAACCACTTCCCAACAAACTCTCTCACCTGGAAAGAGTTGCTCACATGCCTGACAACCTGCCTCTTCCAACAACAATCACCTCCCTCACCTGGAGAGAGGTTACACACAGGCTCAACATAGACTTACACTGGCCAGTAAGCCACGCGTAGTCCAGCACTGCTTGGCCACAACAACCAACTAGGAAAACAGACACAGGCTTCCCAAACAGGCTCCACAATCACGAAATAGACTCACGGTTTTGGTTTCGGGATTGCACCAAGTGTACAGAGATCCCACGCACAGGCTCAAACTGTTCAAACAGAGGTTGTACTGACTATCTCAGAATCAACACAAAATTTTTGGCTTTCAGGGATGCACCAGGGTATTCTTGCAGAGGTCAGACGGGGGGAATGGAGGAGGAACCCCCAACACGGCTCAATTAAGCAGTTTTAACTGCATGCACTTGGGTTGACACTTGTCACCCATGAAATTGCATGCGTTCCATCAACATGCATTCCTCCCCATTTGGAAGTCACTTGTTATTCCAAAAGAACTTAGGATAAAACATATATTTCACATGGTGTTTTTGGAATAATATTAAAATATTATTCCCAAGGACTTAAGCCCCTAGGCTCAACACTTAGCCCCTCTTCCCACATTCCAGCCCCTAATCCCTTTCCCACTCTGTGGAAGCTTAGTCCCCCATCACTCATTCATCGTGGTCGGTCTGCACGCGACAATGTTTATATTTTTATTAATAATGTGCATACATACATGTACAAAATCAGGGTCTTGGCCCTCAACACTTAGGCTCTCCAGCCTAATAACACATAAGCCCACCAACTTATATAAACTTGGCTCACCAGCCTATAAAACATTTTTACAACTCATTTCGTAAACAAGGTTTACAACTGGGCTCGGCCTTGGGGACATTACAATCCCCCTCCCCTTATTTCTGCACTGTCCTCAGTGCAACTTTACACAATTTCTTCAAGCTTTTCAAAATTTTCAAAAAGATGCGGGTACTTTGCCTGCATAACATCTTCATGCTCCCATGTTGCGTCCTCAGGACCGTACCAGGTCGACTAGACCTTTACAAGCTTTATAGCTTGATTCCAGAGCTGTTTTATTTTCCTGTCCAATATGTGCACAGGATGCACTTGCAGGACACCTTCTGGTTCCACCTGAATCACATTCCTATCGATAACATGATTAGCATCAGGTATATATTTCTTAAGCAATGAAACATGAAACACATTATGTACAGTCATAGATGCAGGTAATGCAAGCATG
>SNQJ01S0064530.1:27436-37890 GCA_010110895.2 Picea sitchensis
ACATATCTTCATGGTACATGATGTTGACACCTAGTTGAAATAGGTGGTCAACAGAACCCATTGAAATTATTGGCGGTGCTCCTTCGCACTTCACAGGTGTTTACATTATTGACATCTAATGAAGTGACTTGCTCCCTTGAGTCGACATTAGCACATTTACAGCAGGGAGGACTGTACATTATTGGGTGGTAGCAGGTAGCAAATTTGGATGAGACCCCTTGGTCTTCAGATTTCAATGGGACGATTATATACTTTGACTCCATGGCCCATTGGACAGGCTTTGGTATTGTTATCGCACAATTTGTACATACCCAAAGCCCAAGGCAAGTGGATACAAAATTAGCATAACAGGGGGTGACCTATCACTGTCACCTTAATAGAAAACTCCTTTCTATTTAGGAGCATATCAAGGTACCCCAGGGAAGACATCCCTAGTGACCTGAGGTTTGAGAAGGGTAAGGCAAATGATACAAGAAAGTTCCCCCCTCTCACAAGTCACTCAGATTCAAAGGGTTCTTTATGTCTTATAGAGATGAAGCAAAAGAGAAATGTTGTGTACCTGCCCAGAACAAGACAATAAAATAGAAAAAGGGCACTTTCTAAGTACCAAAATGATAATAGTGCTTCATAAGACAATGAACTCTTAAGAAATGTACTAGCTGATATAGAGTTGCAGCAGTATAACAATTTATAATAGCAATAAAAAATTTGCAACAGCCACAATAATTATGCTTCAAAATGCTTGATAAAAGACTTGAAATAATATCTTTAACTAGGCAAATTGATAATATATAGTCACAAGCAATTTTAGCAATGTCTAGCTAGCATAACATGTCACTTTTAGGGTTAATTTGTTGTTGTTATATGGCTGTAGCAATCTTTTGCAACAACAGAAAGTTGGTTAGTGATTTAGGCTAATCTAAGGTTAGTAGGAGTTAGTGGATGCTCCAAAGAAGATAGCTTGAGAATAGTTTGATCAATCAATTAGTTGTAGTGGATAGACTAGTGCCTTCTAGGGTAATGGAGTCAATGATGGCAGAGGCAACTCTTAGAGGAAAATAACAATGATAATATTTAGTCAAAGGAGATGGAGAGGATGAGAGAGGTGTTGGTAGCCCAAGGCCTCAAAAATCCAAGTCCTAGAGATAATTGCTAGAAAGTAATAAGAGATAGGCCCTAGTGATTTCTCTTTTCCTTAGACAAATTGAAATAAAACATGCAATAGGCAATGAAGTAGGGTTACTAGAGTGCTACAATGGTAGGGCTCTAGTATCTACTTCTAGATAGGTGCTTTTCAAGAAATCTTAGTAAGTGGAAGATTATAGAGATAAAGATAATAACATATGTCTTTCTCCTAGGGTTTCAAGCAAGCAATTTCATAATCTTTGACATGAAACAAATAAATTCACCATAAGCATTCATTCACAATAAAGAAATGCATATTTTCTACTTACTTCACCAAGAATAATCAAGCAAAAGTTGCCAAACCTAGTTGAAGATCCTCAACAATGAAAATTTCCCAGAATACACCAAGATTTGCCTACCCAAAATTTGTGCACCACTTAGTTTCAGCCAATCACCCTTAAAGAGGGCCGAATTTCAGACCTCACACTTGTGTGATGAGTGACTGATGATAAAATGAGAGTTTTCTCTCTCTATTTATACAATAATTATGAGCTTTAATTAAAATTAGGTCATCAAAAGGCCAACATGGCCAAATTACATCAAAAATCCAGTTTTTTACATAAATGTCATTAATTAAACCCTAAAATCACTTTTAGAGGTGACGTCGTGCCCTTCTAAGGTGACATTCAGCCTCCTGGGTGGAACGTTGGGCCTCATCTGCAAAACATTAGGCCTCCCAAGCCCCTGGATGATGCCAGACGTGCCAATTAGCACACAACTTCCTCCATAATGCCAATCCTGATGGTGGGTGACATCTAGGGTCACAAAGGTGACATCATGGGCCTCCCAAGGCCAACATCCAGGTGGAAGAACAAGATCCCCCTGGGTATAGGTCTGCCAAAGTGTCTCTGGCAAAAAGTCCTTCCTTCTTCCTAGTGCAAGTCTCTAACATCTCTCTGCCCCTAGCTGGGGTCACAACATCCATCTGTGAGATTTGAGCCCCATGGAGGTCTGAGCTAATCATCTCCCCATATGCACCTATCCACCAGGCATGGTCCTGCAGCAACAACAAGTACATCCTCTAGGGACTCATAAGTCACAGGCATCATAGCAATGTCAATCACATCTAATAATCAAATTACCCAAACATGTGCATCAAACCCCCCTTTATCCAGACAAATGCACAAAGACGTTATGCAATTTAACAAGTCAGGTTTGGAGAGGGTCTCAGGATGTCCTATTCAGCTAATCCTCCTTGAGTTTGGGGTGTTTCCCAGGTGAGAACCAATATAGGTCATGTAAGTGTGTGAAATGGTGTAGGGAAAGTGTTTGGGCAAAGGGTGAAGTGATAACAGGGAAATGTAGGTCTTGTTTGCGGGTGCCTCTATAGAGGGAAAGTTGCACCTTATCATGGATGCCATTGTTTCCTAGCCCATCCAATGTCTTTTAATCTTAGTCTTATTGCTTTTGGTTTTCAAGGGAAAAGCTGGGAGACACTGTCCTGGCGTGGTGACCAAAGGTGACAGTGTTACCCACAAGCATTTCACGGAAATGAGAAGGTCGGTTCGTGATGAGACCCCCTTTCCCTTGGCTATACCACCAAGAGCCACTACACTGGCTTGGTGACCAGATAGATGGTAGTGTCATACCGCTACATGCCCATGAACCTAATAGGTCTGCTCATGATGAGACCTCCCATCCACCAACTAGTATGTTGAATTTTGTTTTATTTTACGGGTCCCCTTTTCTTACTAAGAGGCCTTTTATTGCTTTCTCAGGAATCCCTAGGCAAAGCATCTCAAAGGTTTTATTTTGGCTTTTAACTCTTGCCAGCTACTTTTACCCTTTAGGCATTTAGCCCCTTCTTCCCACAAGGCAAGGTACAACCCTTCCTAGCGTGACAAACCCAATGCCCGAACCAAGGTAGGGGAAGATGAGAGGAATAATGATGAAAAGTGGTAAGTATGGAAGGAATGGGCAATGACCTTTCATAGACCCACCCAATGGCAACTCATCCTAAAGGGGAACCAACTTACTAGGGCATTATGTCACCCTCCCAGGTATGAACAAGTTAAAGAGCATAATTTCCAAGCAAACGTTATGAAATGGAGAGTTCGATGCAACATATTCAAATGCTTCGAAAATCAAAGTGACACATACCATGATACTCGAACTCATTACCTCATGGAGAAAGACCTACTTCTACTTCAAGACAGGGCTGGTGAGATGGATGCTACTATTGTTGATAGATGGGTTGCATTAAAGGAAAGATGGGACCTCTGGGGCCAAGCTCAAGTCGTCTAGCTCTCGACACTCCATGTCTAGGACCTATGGGCCTCGAGACATGATCTCCTTAGTTATCCCTAGGATAGGGGATAACATGTACTACAAGTCAGCTTACAGGTTATTCTTCATTAGATTACAGGGCCTTTTTGTCATCCTTCCACATAGTTACAGGGGTATTTTTGGTACACATTCCTCAGTTCACAGAGCATCATTGGAGAACACACTGGTGATGTTGTTCACCGAGGCATTAACAGAGCCATTGAGGGGTTCGGTTAATGCTTTCAAGCCTCACACCTTACAGGGGGGCATTGTGCGCATGAGAGACATGGGGGACTCAACGCTAAAACCCAAAACCTTTACCAAACCCTTTGTACCACAGAGAGACAAGGATAAGAAACATTCTCAAAGGGAATGGAAGGGTAAGCCCAAGTTGGATGATGACACGAGACGGGAGTTGATGAGGAAGAAGCTTTGCTTCTCTTGCAGAGACCCTTGGGTCCTAGGGCATAGATGCATGGGAAAGGGACAGATCCACTACATTGAGGTGGAATCAGGCAGTGAGGAGGAGGATGAGGATATCGAGGCACATGTAGACAGTAATTCGGAGGATGAGACCACACATGAGCCAGAGCAGTAGTCGAAGAAACCTCAGATACCGGCAGGGGCATAGACCAACGAGGAGACAAAACCTCGTAGAGAGCTGAAAGGGGGAACCATAGCAACCCTTTCCGGAGTACCCAGGTACAACACTCTCAGGATCAAGGGCCTTGTATAGGGGCAGCGCATGACCACTTTAGTTGATGGTGGGGCCACCCACAATTTCATAGATGCGTCCTTAGTAGCCAAGAGGGGGTTACGCATTGAGGATTTTGAGGGATTCCACGTGGTAGTGGCAGATGGATACACAATGACATGTTTGGACATGATCCCAGACCTACAGGTCAAACTAGGCAACTACACCCTGACAAATACTTTCTATGTAGTTGACCTATCAGATACTAATGCAGTATTGGGGGTACAGTGGTTATATTCATTGTGGGAGATTGGGTTCAACTATCAGACATTGACCATGAGCTTCAGAGATGCCAGTGGTTCGATAGTGGTACTGAGAGGCATGTCTACAGGAGCACCATGAGCTATATCAGCAAAAAGGATGGAGTGGATCTTTCGTCACGGTGATGTAGCCTATGCAGCAGAATGTTTGATCACCACATAGAAGGATTCAGAGGGCAGAGAGCATTACCATCCACAGAACAAGGATCTTCTGAGTCAGTATGAGCCAGTGTTTGGGCCAAGACCACCACACAGGGGATTTGAGCATACGATCGAGTTGGAGGTAGGGGCTACACCGGTGATCACCACGCCCTATAGTCACCCCAAGAGATTCAAGGACGAGATTGAGAAAGCAATCAAAGAATTGCTTGCGATGGGGCACATTAGGCCTAGCACGAGTCCTTTTGCCTCTTCAGTCGTTCTGGTACTGAAGAAGGATGACACATTGAGGATGTGCATTGATTACAGAGCTCTCAACAAGAAAACGATCAAGAATAGGTACCCCATTCCACGCATAGATGAGTTGATGGAAGAGTTACATGGGAGAGTTTTCTTCACCAAGATTGATCTGCGATCTGAATATCATCAGATCAACATCAAGGTGAAGGATATAGAGAAGACGGCTTTCAGATGCCATTTTCGACATTTTGAGTTCTTGGTCATGCTCTTTGGATTGACCAATGCACTTGCCACTTTCTAGTCTTGCATGAACCACATCTTCAGAGGACAGTTGAGGAAATACCTTTTGGTATTCTTCGATGCTCTATTGATTTACAGCAAGACGTGGGATCAGCATCTGGCACATTTGGAGGAGGTCTTGGGCATTATGCAAGCACAGTCATTATATGCCAAGGAGTCCAAATGTGAGTTTGGAATGAAAGAATTGTTGTACTTGGGGCATATCATCAGTGAAGAGGGAGTACAGGCTCATTAGGAGAAAATCGAGGCCATTTTGGATTGGCCAACACCCAAGAACCTCATAGAGATGAAGGGATTCTTTGGGTTATGCAGTTACTACAGGCAGTTCGTCAAGGGCTTTTCACAGTTGGGACCACCACTCAGATTTGACCAAGAAGGGTGCCTTTCATTGGACAGAGGAGTCACAACAGACATTTGAGAAAATGAAGGAGGTTATGAGCACATGCCCTGTTCTAGCCCTTTCGGATTTCTCTCAGCCATTTGTCTTAGAGTGCGACGCATCAGAGGTGGGGATTGGAGCAGTTTTGATGCAGGGAGGCCATCCCATTGTATTCGAGAGCAAGAAGCTCAATGAGTCGAAGAGACTCTACTCTATTTACGACAAGGAAATGCTAGCAATCATGCATGCCTTAACCAAATTCAGGCAATATCTGGTAGGTAGCAGATTTGTAGTGAAGACTGATCATAACATCTCAAGTATTTCCTGGATCAGAACCAGCAGAAGATCTACGTAGACAAGCAAAGGATAGAGTGCAATTTTGAGGTAGGGGACTTGGATTTTCTACAGTTACAGCCATATAGACAGTCCTCCTTAAAGAGGAGCGGAGCAGAGAAGCTGAAGCCGAGATTTTGTGGGCCATGCAGAGTCATCTGGAGGATAGGCGAGGTGGCATACCAACTAGAGCTACCGGAGGGTAGCAAGATTCATAACATCTTTCATGTTTCTTGCCTTAAAAAGGCAGTGAGACAGCAGGTCATCATTTCAAAGGAGTTGCCACCTTTGGATGAGGAGGGTCAGTTGGAGCTAGTGTCAGAGGAGGTGCTCAAGTAGAGAGAGTGTAGATTGAGAAGCAGGGTCATCAGGGAGTGCTTGGTTAGATGGAGGGAACTTCCATTGGAGGAAGCCACATGGGAGGGAGAGCATATATTGCAGCACCTAAGATTGATGTTTCTTGAGAACAAGCAATCTCAGGAAGGGAGGACTGTGATGTCCCTTTCCCAAGAGTAGGCCAACAGGGAGTGACTTAGTAGTCTATTTGTTCCCGTAGACTATAGTCAAGCCAAACAGGGAACAAGAGGAGAAATAAGGGTGAATTAGTGGTTAAACGATGAATTAAGCCAAAAAACATAGGAAAAGTCACTTAAGTTAAAGTCAACAGAGAAATAGAAGAAAAAGGTGTTAAGGGGGAGACTTAATTAATTAATCACTCACCTTAGGAAAAAAAGCGCCTAGCTTAAGTGATGTCAACGAAGAATTAGATCGGGAAGAGTATAAAGGGAGGAATTCGACCTAATTCCTCATTATGTTATGATTTGATGTTGAGACAGTTTCCAGAGGAGGAGGAAAGCAACCCCCTTGTTGTTTTGTGGATTTTTGGAGGAAACCACCACCATTGATCGGTTTCGGTGTTGAGAGACACACCCTAGCCTATCGGAGATACCATCCAGGTATTTCACCGTGATGTTCAGGAGATCCAATTTGCAGTGATTGCGCAACTCAGCCAGTGAGGGCATAACGGTTAGAGAGGGTTTGTGTAGATGCACGAGACCGAGGATTATCTTGCAGATTCCTCCCGACCTAGTTGAGAGATAGCCAGGGCGCTTCTTTTGAACGACCAGTCATCAATTTCTGACGGTGGAATCTCTCATAACGTAGCAGACAGCCAGATAGTGCACAGCTCTTGAGGGGCATTTGGGGTTCCAAGGGGTATTCCGGATTAGATCCGAGGAAACCCTTCCAACCCATTACAAAGGAGACCAGGATGACCGTTTCGAGATATACATTGTCGGATTCCGTTGGTGGGATCACTAGGGCGCACTCACAACCTAGGAGGTGCACAAACCCCCAGGGGGTGACATCTGGAGCTTCAGAGGTTAAATCTTCAATCCGACAATTGCCAGGAGCAGCCTAGAGGCCAGGGCGCTCAGTTTGGGACAGATTCCAGTCCGATCTGTCGACTACAGCCATCAGGGCGAGTTTTCCAGTATCTGCAGGAGTTGTCGTGAGCTTCCAGAACTGCATTTTGTCGATCTATCCGTGCATGCACAGATCTGCCTTCATCTTCTGATCACGGGTATTTCATGTTAGTTGCTTTGTATTCCAGTGACGATCTATGAGATCTAACTGATGACTATTTTATTTGCTTCAAGCATATTATTGTATTTCTTGTTTTTTCCTCATAATACATATTTGTGAGATGGTGTTGTCCTTTCTCTCGCATGCATCATATATATATATATATATATTGCTAAAACAATAAATGAATGAAACACACATGCAAAAATCACCAAGCATGTTAAAACATTAACTCAAACGCATCCAGAAACCCCCATAGTATCAGATTCGAGTGATAAAACAGTAGTTCAGCAATAGATATCCAGATCAGCTGGATCAGGGATATTTCATATTCATATTGATGAACCAATGGATGAATTGCACAATATAAAATACCTTTTAGATCTGATCTGCAACCCAACTACTATTCAAGAAGAAGATACTTAAGGAAGAGCCTTCAATGTTCGAACTCATAAAAAATATAGTAGGGCCCATTGATGACCAAATCAATCATTAGGACTTGAAACCAATAGGTATTATACATTAAGGAAAGGCATAAAGCATCCTATTATTGACATAGAAGCAATAGAGAAACATATAGTAGCATAATACAAGCTACATTGCATTGCATTACAATAATGTGAAGTGGGGACATCATCCAATTCAATGCTAAAGACACAAGGTGCATCCCTGGAATGCCCAAGGGATGTTGTCTAATGCCTCAATGTGAGACGACATAGGAAAAGGATCCTCGATCCTACATTGGGGATGGGTTTGCATCCTTTTCATAAGTTTGCATCCTTGTAGCGGGGGATGCAATGCCTTTCTATATATATCTTCATACTATGTTACAAAACTGTCCAATGTAATTAATAAGGGTCACATATGTAAATTCACCATAAATGGTGGTTGCAATGATATATACACCATAAATAAGGGGCCAAAATAATAAATATGTATTGGAACAATAAATACCCCACTCAACCATTATTAATTATACGTCACAAATGTGCCATAATTATCATAGCGCCCAAGCCTTGGTTGAACATGGAATAAAATATGACTATGTGCAATCATAAAATTAGATCCATACAAAGGAGGATGCCCTCATAAAACATAACCAAAGACCTAATTATGAAGAAAAAAATGTTCTGGCCAAAGAAGAGAAAATGAGAAATTGAGGGGTATATATATACTACATCTGTGCCTTGGACACTAACTTGACCAATGTGCAGTTATGAGTTACCACACATATGAGTCTTGCTGACATGTAAACACTTTCATTAACATCTCTTATAGGGCCCAACTGATGCGTTACCATACCAGGCACCCTCTTAGCCTCCTCTTACCTTATTTTCAGATTCATTTACCATGGTTCTTCATTGCCTAATATTATAGTTTATAATTTAGAATCAATCCTTGGTTATTGAACCTCATAGCTAAGCAAATATCTACTTGTATCTATGAGTCGATACTTACTTATACTTACTTGAGGTTCAACTTCCTCGCTAGAGATAGGTTGCTTACACATGCAGTTTACATTTCAATATGAAATAATAAGTCAAACTACTGGGTTCTTATATATATATATATAGAGAGAGAGAGAGAGAGAGAGAGAGAGCATTAATTTCATGATGTCCTTACCCAATATAATTCTTTCTATGAATTTCATTTTCTATAAAACTGATTTTCACATGAAGGACAGAAAACATTGACCTCTCATAATTGAAAGTTAACCACACACTAGCCTGAAGCATAGTGACAATATAATCCTTTACTTATATGAAAGAAAAATCCCTGTATGTAGTATGCCTCATATCCACACATGCAATTGAATGATAATAAATGACAAGCCTAAATATATGCTGTAGACATCATATTACCTGCACTCCATCCGTACAATTGTATAAAGTTCGATATAGTATATCCCAAGCTTGTTCTAGTTTAGGTATAACCTTTCCATAACGTCTTTGGGAATAGCTTTTAATCCATTCCTGCATGAAATCACAAGAACTAATTTATATTGTTTATAAACTGATATAATGACTACTTCCTTATTGCTCTAGTCCATTTTTGTATAAACACATGAACCAATATAAAAACAAACTCTTTATTTAAAAACAAAATTCCTGCAGGGGATTAATTATTCTTCTTGATGTTACAAAGAGAGAAGTTCAGCTCAAAAGAATCTCTCCAATAAGAAATGAGTGAAATGATCAACCATGGATTCATTATAAGAAATTTCAAGCATCCATAGGTTCACAAATTAAACTAGTAATCTACATGGATTGCAATCACCTTTCTTCAAAAGTATTCTATCATGGTACAAATGATTGATTACATGCTAATGTAGGAATGCTACTTTTAATTTTTTTTCTACTTTTGTTTGTCATCACTAGTGATCGCCAATTTCTTCTCATTGCTGCCTAATTTTAATCTATGAGCCTGAATCAGAGCTGAATGCAGTGCAGTACTGTTTGGTGACTCACTGTCCTTGGTGCTGTCTCCCTTCAAGGGCATTTGGGACTGTCTTCATATTACTGTTTCGTTTAACATCTGGAAGTTAACGTGCAAATATTTGTTTTCTATTGAGATCAGTTAAATCCAATATTTTTGTCACTTGTGGTGAGAAAAGGTATGTATGCAATTGTATGACAAAGGCTATCTTCTTATTAAGGATGCCAAAGAGTTAGATGCATTAGCTTATTCGGAATTTATTACAGATTTAGTATTCTGCTTTTATTTTCAGCTTTCTTGTAAATATTCTCTAGTTAATATAAGATGTATTTTTCCAAACAAAAAAATCTATACGATGATCTTCAAAGCAGTGTTGCAAATATCTCCAATTTCTCCCGATATTTGCAACTTCCCCCGAGTTTTCCAGATTGCTGATTTGTCCAATATTTTCAGAATTCTTCAAGTCTAAGTTTATTCCTGCTGGTATTTTTTAATAATTTCTGATATTTTCCTTAGTATTCCTGATAAATTTATTTCCAAAACCTCAGTGATATATTCC
>SNQJ01S0064531.1:10005-20254 GCA_010110895.2 Picea sitchensis
GTGCAGGGAATTGGTGATTCCATTGATGTACTTTATCTATGTCTTTAAGTCTAGCTCATATCAAACTTATTAGTGGTGCTAGAACATGAATGTCATTTAGTTGTGGAGATCCCATCAACATGTGTTTGAGGATCAAATTTCACTATGGCTATAATAAATAGAGGTTTTGGAAACATCAAGAAAAATAAATGGGTTTGATTTTTTTTTTTTTTTTCATTTCACCCCCAAGAAACATGTCATTTATGGAATTTTTGTATCCAAAAACACCTTGGAATCATTTCTAGGGTATTTCTACGGTGTTTCACCATCGTTTTCATCCTTGAAACATTTTCAAATAGGAAACGAGGGGAGGAGGGAGCACAAGTTTCTTCTAGCTTCAATTTAGGGAGATACTTAGTATGAAAGAAAACAAATTGGAAATTGAGGTAGATTGTAATGTACCTTCATTATCAACATTAAAAGTAGGGTTTGTTGGTCTAACAATTCATTGATAGTAGTGGAACATAAATGATTTTCAACAATATAATACCATTTCATGAAGAAACCCTTCCACTTAAATACTATGATAGAGTTTGGAATTATTTTATATCTAGGATATATATCTATGTGAGAGCTCATTACTTGAAAAATGATTTCATGATCATTAAAGTCATTATAAACGCAAATAAATGATTCTTTAATCTACAAGCTTCTTGCCTCATCATTCATCCATGCACGGTTACATAAAATGTCTCAAAAGATTATATCATAAGCTCCAATAACCTTGAGGCATAAACATGATGAAATACATTCCATGATAGAGGTAAATACATCAGACAAAATCTTAAGTTCATTCATAATAGTTACATTAGAGTCTATTTATAATATTCACACATTTTCAAGGGTATGGGAGGAATAGATCACACATTCCTTAAAGAGGCCAACATAAGACCAAATCACGGTACAAACCAATTATAAACAAACATAACCATGTCACATAATCCCTTAAGAACATTCACATAGATTCCAAAACTTTCCATGCACAACAAACATAATTTGTCAAGGGTATGGGGGACTTGAGTAGCCTTTTCTTGAAGGAGGCAAATGCAAGTAACAAACATAGGTTTAAATCATTAAAATAAATCATTTAACATAGTTAATATCATTCATATATGTTATTTGTCATTCATTATAGTTAATACCCCCTTAGGCCATCATTCCAATGTTCAAAACCCTAAAAATCATCAAAGGAAGGCCAAATAGGTCGTTATAGGACATAGTCGTGGTTCCTGTGAAGAAAATAAGTGAGAATAACGGTGTGATTTCTGTTTTACTTAAGGAAATTAGTGATCAGGTCACTATTGTCCTTCACAAAAGGAGCGAGCATACCTCAAATTGCTTAGAAACTCAAGAATTTTGACTTTTTAAAGCTATATGAGATATTACATTCAAAGCCATTGTTTGAGGGATTGACAAGGAAATGATTATAAATAAAATAATATTTCTAATTATTTTAAAAGAGTACATGCTAAATATTATAATGATAAACACTCAGAAAATCTACTAGGGAACAAAACATGCACCTACAAGAAAATGATTCCAAACTTCAAATTTTCAAGAGGAAACCTCTTAACAACTCAATAGGTGGTTTCTTGAGGTTCACAAATTTTATATTATCAACCTTAAATGGGAAGAGAAATTATTCTTTCACACAGTCCTTTTGTAAAACACTTGGCATGTAGGAGTTTCCAATGCATTTCCCACACATGTCTTGAAAACTAAATGGTTACAACAACAACCATTTCACCCACTAACATCTACATGATTTCCATGGAACATTATCATAATAAATAATGCAAATATATCCTTCATCATAAATGAATGAAATAATAAGAAAAAAGAAAAAGAAATAAACTTATCTTTTCACAAATTGAGCTCCAAGGCAACTAACTGGGTGTGCACAATTTTCCTCCCAACCATAGGAAAATCCTCTATGGATTCCACCCTCGTGCTAGTATATGAGACAACCAAGGTGAAGAATATTTTTTCAAGTCTCCCAAATCATTCCTTCCTTTCCCAAAATTTTCCAAGACAAATCCAATACAACCCACTCTTGGGTTCTTTAGTCAATATTTTAATCAAGCTAACTCTTGGCACTCACTCTAATACTCGATGCAACATAGGAAGTCACCCCCTTATTTGTGCTTTAGTCTCTTAGGAATACTCTTTCTCTTTGTGCTCTTTATTATGTGTATCAAGAGCCAAAGTCACTATCTACTTTTAGATTTCATTTCTAGTAGTATGTTGTTTCTTGGACAACAGATTATGGATTCTTGGACAACCACAAAAGGACATATTTTTATATGGGTTTAAGAAGGTATCTCCCTACTCAATATTGGTGCCAAATTTCACACAACTACCCCTCTTTTATCTCTCCATAGATAATATGAGAGCTAGGCTATTATTTCTTCATCAAGAACTCTATTTTCTCTTCAAGAAATCTATTTTTCTCAAGCCACCCTCTCCTAATTTGAATTCCATTCCTTGCATGAGTGAATGGATGAGAGTAATGAGATTCCCTCCTACTCCTTTGTTGGTTCCTTGATGGTAGGATCTATTTACTTCAAAGTAGGAGGTAATTTATTGAGTGTAGGAGATAATTACTTGGTAATTAAATCAATTTAATATGCTGCTAATTTACTTAACATAAAAATTAGGATGAAGTGGAAATAGGACGATCACATGGAAGAGGGTTATGGATAAGATATGGAAAGACCATGAGATATAGGTCAATCCCACTTGGGCCCTCTTACCTTTCCTCTCTGGTGGAATCATAGCCCCTTAGGTGCTCTACCTTAGTCAACCTTGGAACCTTTCATTAAAATCAAAATGATCATGTTTATATGTCTTCCAAAATCACCATGGGAACTAATGGCATGGAGAAAAACATAATAATGAAAAACATAATTACAATATAAGCAAGATCAAGTTCAAAGGTTCAACACCAAGATATTACACAAATGTTAAAAATTAATACCCATTTTGTATACTCTTGCCACATCATATATCATTGCCACATTAATATTGGCATGTCAACATTGCCACATCAACATTTGGCACATATTTATATTAAAGATGTAATTTAGAAAATTAATTAAGTAGATCTAGTGCATGCAATCTTAATCAAACAAGTCATGCAAACAACTCGCATGAATTGGAATTAGTTGGATATTATTCTAATATCTAATATTGGAAACTTAGTTAGAACCACATGTTCATCCATTAGTCAAGATCTAATAATATATGTTTCTATAAAGTTTTGTAAATGAATGAGATAATTCAATTTCAAAAAATTTCATGGTGTGTGCTCTTTTTTTCAAAGTTTCATCTATTGTTGTTTTAAAGTTTATCATAACCATTTACTTAAAGTTTAGGCTCCAACTAATTTCTCTTGGGCTCCTCCCAAGATTAACTAATTAGGTACTCTCAGTGTCGAGCATTCCCCAAATGACATTATCAAGCTCTGCATTGGTACATTCACAATTGTTGATTATGAAAACAATAACTTCTCTTCACCTCTACACCAACTCTACCTCTAATGCATGGTAGTGTTTCTTTATTTGTTAGAGTTTACCCCTCCTACTTACTCCATTTATTTTCATTTGTATTTCTTTTCTTTTTATTTTGGCACCTAGAAGTTTCCTTATCACTCCTAAATTACTATTGTGACTAGTACTTTATAGTCATATTGACATATTTTGGTCATTGGTGGAAATTAATAAAATTATCTTGTCCATCTTATCTTTTAGATAGGTGTATGTTCTCAAGTCTTAACAATGACTTTTGGTTTTTATTTTTTTTTTGTCTTCTTAAAGTTTATCAAGTGTTGCTCTAAATTTTCACTCTTTGAGATTATTCTTGTTTGAAAACTCCTATTAGCTTAATTGTTTCTACATATTCTAGGATATGGATGTCTCTTTTTGTATTTATCTTGAAAGGGAGAGTGCTTCTTGAAATATTATCCTAGTGGTCAATATATCTAAGGGCTTGAATTCTTAGGCAACATAGTGCCAAAAAATAAATTATAACAAAAAAATAAAAAATAAAAACTCATAGACTAACCAACAACTACTTGTTTTCTAACAAAAATGTTTGCTCTACAATTCAAACTGGGCGCCCACAAAATTAGTGCAATGCCATCAATTGGGTTTTGGAATTTGCAATTGCAAGTTTAAACTCATAGCTTAAAACTCTAAAATATTCAATGATTATTAAATTTTCTAGGAATATTCAATGTGTTATGGGTGTGTGTTGTGTTAGTGTCCGTATTCAATGCACTCAATGATTAATGAAAGATTAAATACACCCTTATATAAAAACACCCTTGCATATAAACACATGAATTGTCCCTTATCTGGGTTATCATAATGCATCTAGCTTTTCTTATCTGGGTTATCATAATGCATCTAGCTTTTCTTGGTGCAATCATCCAACATTATTTTACAACTTGTCATAGGCCATTTAAATTTTTGTTTGATATGAGCCTCTAGGTTGTGAAGTAAATCTAGAGTTCCAATATTTGACATGTGGCCATTATGTAATTAGAGATAAGCATACCTGAGATTCACAACTTTCTTTTGCAATGTTGAAATGTATATAATACCTAGGATAGGTTTATATGGGTCTATGCTAGTGTTCATAGCATTTCACTCAAGGAATAATCTAGAATTCTATTTGAATTGATGGATCACCACCACCCCAACCCCCACTTGAGTTGCAAAATGCTACTATTTCTATATTTAAATCATATTTATATTTTTGGTAGGATAAATTCACTATTCTCCCTTGAGAAGAATATGGGTGTAGGTTATTTCTTATCCCATGCTTTTAGTTGATTTCAAATGCAAAGCATATATCAAATTCTAATATTTCATAGGTGGCCATTGTGTGAATTCCAAATATACAACATTCACAACCTTCATGTGAATATTAGACCCGGGATAGGGTTAGATGGTTCCATGATAATGCTCATATTCATTGCACTCAATCCATAATTTAGAATTATATCTAAGTTCATGGATAACCCCCTACTTCCACCTTGGATGTAGGATGTTATGTATGAGTAACCATGGTTTTTTAAACTTCTTGGTGTTTGAAAAGCTAACATAACCGAAATTTTTAAACCATTTTTCCTTTGTAAGATATGGATCTACCTCTTGAAAACACACACTGACACTGAGAGGGGGGGGTGTGAATCATTGTTATCTTTTTAAACAATTAGTAATTACTTTTTTATTATATTAATCACCACAATAGATCAATAATGGACTTGTATTTAAAATCAATTATATAAATATAATTAACAAGAATTACAAGGCTTATAAAGAATAATCTAATATTGTGAAGGACACCAATCCTCTTTGGAGCACCAACTCTTGGAGACACAAATCCCCTTCTT
This sequence comes from Picea sitchensis, assembly GCA_010110895.2. Lineage (NCBI taxonomy): Eukaryota > Viridiplantae > Streptophyta > Pinopsida > Pinales > Pinaceae > Picea > Picea sitchensis. The sequence continues at coordinate 15,443 of SNQJ01S0064531.1, forward strand.
TAGGGCACCAACCCTAGGAAGTACCAACTCCCTTGTTTTTAGGGCACCAACCCTAGGAAGCACCAACTCCCCTGTTTTAGGGCACCAACTCTAGGAAGCACCAACTCCCCATTTTTAAGGAACCAACCCTAGGAAGCACCAACTCCATGTTATCAAAATTTTACTTAGTAAAGGATATGAATCCTTCCTATCTCGTCCCTTCCACCCTCACTGCATAAGTATCATCAATTTTTCTTCTTGAACTCTGCTTTTTCCTTTGATCTTCTGATATGGACTACACAAACACTCTCTTCTCACCATTCTTTCTTGTTTATATAGTCTTCCAACTGGAGTGAATTTGAACCATTGCATCTTTTGACAATGAACCATTGTACCCTTTCATTTAAATGATAATATTAAAATTTAAATAATATCATTTTTCCTTTTTATTCTTTATTCATAATTCTCATGATTTAACTCTTCTTTAATCATGACTGTGTATTGGTTCATTAGTCTACAGATCTCGAATTGTTGTGAATTCAAGTCTTAAACAATAGGTGCCCCCTTCATACCAAAATTCATGTGACCGCGAGCTCAAAACCACAAGCTTATCCATTCCACGCATTGTTATGTTAGCTCTTTCTTCTTCGCCCCTATTCTTCTACATGGGACCGTATTCAAACATCCAAGGGATTATTCAATTCTATCCCCTTTATCTTCTTTACCTTATCACGTGACCAGTGTTGGAATCAGGTTCTCCGGTACTTCGTCCTTCAGGACTTCCGACCTTTGCTGTCATTCAATCCTTTTGGAGTACATTTCTCTGAAGTGCGTATACTATATTCACTAGTAGATCAGACGGTCAATATTTAATATTCCATTGGATGGACGATCAAGGTTTATCCAAAGGATTCAAACAAATTGACGGTCAAGACTTAATCTACAGTTGAGTGTACGATTCTCGTTCACTTTAGGACTTCGGTGTTTCGGGACTTCGACCTTTGCAGTCTTCCAACTCTTTTGGAACAAATTCTACTGTAGTGCGAATCAACACTTCCCTGTGTAATAACCTTCACATGTCCATGAGTTAGCACCGTGGGCTTAGGCAAATAGTAGCTCCCGCTTTCTGGGTATCAGGTTATTCGTGACTGGGACTCCAGGCTACTTGAACTTTGAGGTAGTTCAATCCCTCTGGAGCGTTTACCTATCGAATAAGTCATAAATCTTGTTAAGGTTTAAGCTATTATTAGGTTTCTTTTCAATTCACTAGATAAACATAGCATAGATAGGATCATTGAGAAATACACAATCACAAGATACACATCATTTATCCTGGGAAACCCTCATGGGGGAGAAAACCCCAAAAAAACTTCCTTAATATAGATAGCCAATACAATTCCAAGAGAATAAACCAAACAATACAAAAAGTCCTCTCCCAAGTATGCGCCTCTCTCTCTCTTCCTTCTTCTCCAACTGCAGCTCCAAACTTGCGCTCTCATGAACAAGTGATTGAGTGAACAAATGAGGCATAGACCTCTCTTATTTATACAATATGGCAGGTGTGAAATTAGGTGTTTTTTCACTGGCAGTGTCGACTTCTCATTCTGGGTGGTTATAACCACTTTAATATATTCTGGGGGCTGACTTCTCATTTAGACTATTACAATTACGGTTTGACCAATTCGCAAAAGGGGATTTGGTCATTTACAATACCTGACATGATCAATCCACAAAAGGGGATTGATCTAATGAATAACACATCAATAATAAATAGAATACTCTTTGCAATTACAATATTTCAACACTCCCCCTTAATAAGAAGGGTATTCTACAACAACATCAGATGAGAGAGAGGGAACCATCATCAACAACATCTTGGAACACTGACTTGCATATTTATAAACCATCAGAAGTTTTTCTCATCATCAATATCATCATTCACAACAGGGAGATGGAATGGCATCATCATCCTCATCAACATGAGGCTAAGGTAACATCAACATCATATTGAACGTGAGGCTAAAGTAACATCATCATCTTCGGCATGAAAGATGAAATAACATCATCATCAGCATCATAATAATCTTCAACAAGGAGTTGCAGTGGCATCATCATCATCATCTTCAACAAGAAGCTGAAGTGGCATCATCATCTTCAGCAAGAAGCTGAAGTGGCATCATCATCATCATCTTCAACAAGAAGCTAAAGTGGCATCATCATCATCATCTTCAACAAGAAGCTGAAGTGGCATCATCATCATCAACTGCATCAACATGGATTAGTATAACACTAATACATCATCATCATCAATAACAACACAAGGCTGATACAACATAAAAAACAACAATATCACATCACAAAGGTTGGAGAAAAAAAACAACATCACAACACGAAGGTTGGAGCATCATCAACATCAATACTAGGCTGAGAGTCTTCAACACGAGGTTGGAATCACAATACGAAGCTGGCTACAAAATATCATCAACACGAAGTTGGAATCATAACACGAGGCTGACACATCATCACAACACGAGGCTGGCATGTCATTAGCATGAGGCTGGCATCACAACACTTAAGCTGGCACATCATCATGACACAAGGTTGGCACATCATCACAACAAAAGGTTGGCACATCATCACAACACAAGGCTGGCATATCATCAACATGAAGCTAGCATCACAACACTAGGCTGGCACATCATCACAACAATTAAGATGGCATCAAAGCACTAGGCTGGCACATCATCACAACAGTTAAGCTGGTACATCATCACAACAATTAAGCTGGTACATCATCACAACAATTAAGCTGGCACATCATCACAACAATTAAGATGGTACATCATCACAACAATTAAGCTGGCACATCATCAACACAAGGCTGGTATCACAACACTAGTCCCCCTTTCAAGGGAGGTTCTTATGGACTACACCAAGCTTATCTCGAAAGTGCTCAAACTTTACACGAGATAGAGGCTTGGTCAACACATCAAGAAATTGTTCATCCATGCTAACATATTGGAGCTTTATGGATCCTCTCTGCAACATATTACAAATGTAGTGATATCGGATCTCTATGTGTTTTGACTCATCATGGAACACATGGTTCTCCATCATTTTTATACAACTTGGTTATCACATAGAATCACGGTGACTTCCATCTCTAGATCAAATAGATCGATCAACAACATCTGAAGCCATACAACTTCACAACTAGCAAAACATGCAACAATGTAATCTGCTTCTGCCGTGCTTGGAGCAATGCTGCATTTCTCCCTATTATGCCATGAAGTGATGGATGATCTCAGACTGAAACAACATCTTGAAGTGCTCTTTCTATCAAAAACACTTCCAACTCAATATGAATCAGTGTAACCACTCAGTCTGAAGTCATGATCTTTAGTATAATAGAGACCAAAATCCAATGTACCCTTAAGGTATCTCATCATATGTTTTGCAACAACAATGTGAACACATATGGTTTCTACTAGATACTGACTCAAGGAAAAACATATATCTAGCTTGGTATTTGTCAGACACATTACTGAACCAATAATCTGTCTGTATAGAGTAGCATCAACCAATTCTGATGAGGTATCTACCAGGAGCTCCAACTTCATTTCCATGGGTGTGTACATGGATTTAAATTTCAACATGTCAATCCTCTTCATTTTAACTGCATACTTCCCTTGGTTAAGGAAGATCTTCTCTGTGCTCTGCCAAAGTTCAATACCTAAGAGATAATGCATTTAGATCTTCCATCAAACTCTGTAGCGAGCTTCCTCTATAATCTGTGATGAGCTCTTCTTTATCTTGTCAAGAATACATCACCTACATATAGTAGTAACATCACCGCCTCATCATTCATAACCTTGACATAAAGGTTAGAATCAACTTTACTCTTTGGTAACTCCCAAGCTCTTCAGGAAACTGTAAATCAAGCTCTAGGAGCTTGCTTCAATACGTACATAGCTTCCTTCAACATGCAAACTTGAGTCTTTCTATCTTCAATATTCAAACCAAATTTTCACGTTACATTGTACCAATCTGGTACACTTGCTTAGCTGCAACTCGATCTGCACAAACATGTGCTAGATCTATGTGCTTTCTGCAAGGCACTATCTGTCTCACTGTCTGGGAGTATGTCCTCTACTCTCTCTGCAACTGTTCCTTCTGGAATCTAGGACTCTGCACCTGCAACTGCTCCGAGGATGAGAATGACTGCTTCATTCTCACTGTGGTTGCTAAAATCTGAGAGTAACTCCTCTTATTCTATCACAAAAACAGTTTCATCTGAAACTGAGAGTGGCTCAATAACTGATACTGAAGCTAGCTCTTCTTCTTTCATGGAGGTAACTTTATCTTTCATTGTAGTCATTTCTCCATGACCCAACTAATGTAATGCAACAACTGCCACTTGATTTTAAATAATGGGATTTCTCCCCTTGCATCTCATACTCTATATGAATCATGGTTGTTCTGGTTGTCTTCATAAATACTGGAACTATTTCTTCAATAACTGGAGTAAGTGTCTCATCATAGTCTTTTCCTTCTTGTTGGGAGAATTCTCTTAGACACACATCAAGCTTTGTACATATGCAACATGCTTGATCTATATAGATCAATCTTATAAGCCAATACCGACTTATCTTCTAGTCTCACAGAAGAATCCATATCCTAGTCTTTCTGACTGGCTTCCTTCTTTGTCACTGAAACAAGGGAATATTCCAGAAGTCTCTAAAGTTATGATCCATTCTTCTCAAGGCATCTATCTCCTAGTCCTGGGAGATGTCTCTTCATCTGATCCTTTCTAAGATCATGCTTACTCTCGAT